>JBBMKC010204324.1:0-13719 GCA_037834085.1 Bipalium vagum
TTAACTTTTATTACCAAAATTACAAATTTGTGGATTTTTTAAAGGGGTGGACAATTCGTTGGACCAAACTGTATATTTAAATGAAAATTATTATAAAAATGCAATTATTTAAAATTTTTTATTATCAAATGGAAATAATTACATGATTCATTGTGAAAATGTCTGTTTATTTAAAATACAAAAGCTACCATGTTTGATAAAAGCAAAATGATAACAATTTATACATAAACATCTTTCTCAAATTAATTAATTGTTCTTTATCACTATAAGACGGTTTATATCCAACTTTTTTTAATCCAAGAATTAAAATCTTATTAAATTATAATGATTTTTATAAAATATTTAAGATCTTGTTCAATTTTGTTCATTAATATTTTATGAAGAAATTTTTTATGATTCCACTTGTTAATTATTTTTGTAAAAGAACAAAATAAAAATAGTTTAATTAGAAAATAAATAATGATAGTAATTCAACTCCAGGTTTTAAAAATTTCAGATATTTATATTTTGATATAATATAATAATTTTAAATGGAATTTTAGTTATTAAAGTCAATTTTGGAAACCATCTTTTATTTCTTTTTTCATCCTGAAAGATAATTATTCTGGTCTGTGGAAACCTATTATAAATAATAAAAACATCCGGATTTCAATCAAAATCCTTAGTATCTCATAAAACAAACATTTGTGATTTTTTAAAAAATCTTTAAATAATTTTTGGTATTTTTAATTTTTAAAATATAAATGAAAAAATATATTAAATATATCAGTTAATAATGGTGAAAATATCTGTATTTGAAAAATATTTATATCGGATCAATTTAATTTGCCACTACATTTTTTAGATTTAATTGATTATATATTATGTAGTGTCAGATTTAACTGATATAAATACAAACAACGAAGATAAACTAAAATGAATAAAGATTTTCTTGAAATGATAGCTAGGTTATCTAGTGTCAGATTTAATTGTTGATTGATGTCAAATTAAATTGATCCGTTGTATTTAAATATATCTTGCTTATAAAATATTTAACTTTATTTTTAAGCATTAAGAACCTCATATTTTACATATTCTGAAGGTGTCAGTATCACAAATCCTACTTTACTTAATAATATAGAAATTCATTTCTGATAAAGAGCATTTTCAAGAAGTTTTAAACCATTATTTTGAATTTTTCTGTGCCAGTTTTGAAGGTCCATGATAACCGTACTCCATTTCAAGACATTTGTGAATATTGATTTGAATAGTTAAAGAATAACGACTTTGATCTGAAACACAAAAACTTTCAAGTAATTTTAAATATTTAAAATTAATGTTAAGCTCTTAAGTGAAGTTATATAGGTCCCCATTTTTACACTTTCAGAAATTAAAGCTTAAATAAAAAAATAATACTAAATAATAATAATAAGAAAAAAAATGATTAAATTGTGAATTGTTTACTTGAAATTATCGTTAATTTAGAAAACAGAAAAAATCTTTTTTCTTTCATTTATTCATTTGATTTATAAGAAATACATTAAAAATTAAGAATGATGCATGCTAATTGAAGGAAAATAGATTCGAAAAACTGAACAGAAAAATTATGCTTTAATCATAGTTGAGCCATTTATCCACAAAAGTTGTTATATGTAAATAATTATTTTTTATATATAATTTTTTGTTTAATATTATATTTAATATTAAAAAAATTGAAAAATGATGTTTTTTTATTTTTAATACTTGTTTTAACAATAAGGGCATACTATTTAAAAAATATTTGTATATTCATTTTTTATTTTATTTTAAAATATTTTTTTCACTAAAGTTTAAATTTAATTAAATAATAATAATAATAACAATAATAATACTTAATAATAATTATTATTGTTGTATTATACAAGGGAAATGAACAATTTCTATTTTGTATCTTTTAAAATAGAACAAATAAAATTATTCCAATTCTCAGAATTTTCATTTTAAGTTTAATAAAATTACTTAATCTAAATAAAATAAATATTTAAAGAATATTAGAAATGGATGATATGTATGAAAGCAGATATCCTAAGTGATTACATGTAAAAACTCTTAGATTTCGCCATTTATAAAACAGTTTCAGAACTTTGTCTTTCACAGTACCTGTTTCAAGTACTTTCTTCATAATTTTAGTGACTGTTCTAACAGCAACTTTGAGTTTTTTCGCAATTTGAGGATAATCTATTCCAAGTTCAGCCATCACCATCACTCTTGTACGTTCATCAATAGTTTATTTATGCCATCCTCTCATTTACTAGAAAATCTAAAATAGACAAATTTAACAAATTCTTTATCGACTTTTATAAAAATAATCATTAATCATCAAAAACTAATGATATGCATTATGTAGTAATTTTATGTAGTATTATTTTGGTGTGGACATGACTTTTTTCAGCATTTTATTTTGAAAATGGATTTTCTAACAACGCTTAGCAAAATTTTAATTAAATTTTGTGTGGATAGCTGTCCAAATCAATCTACAATCCCCTGATTAGTTAAGAAATTTGAGGAACCATGTTGTGTTATATCGCCTTCCATATTGTCAAATGCAAAAAACTGTTCTCCATATATTGAAGGATTAATCTAAAGCAATTTTTAGCTCAAATTATTTGTTAAACTTTATTCAAAATATTGGAACATAATTCTAAATATAAATTGTAATTATTTTGTGTATTTATTTAATTAAAATCAGGGCCTCCAGAAAACTGATCTATTAAATTGACCGAAAGAAAATTAAAATAGACTAAACATGACTTTAAAATTGTCTTTAATAAATAGAAAATTGAAAAAATTATATTCAATTGTGCTGATTTATTTAAAAAGATTGATTTTGATAAATATCAAAGTATTCTTTTATTATATTTCGATTTTGAATTTTCTATCTTTGGACAAAAGCTTCTTTAACATAACAAAATATAATTTTTAATTCTGAGATTTCAATTATTAAGTTGACCTTTCATAAATAATAAAATAAAATATTGCAATCAAAATATTATAAATTAATAAAATAAATATTTATAAAATAATAAAATAAAAATCAATAAAATATAATAATTAAAAATTATAATTGACACTAATGAGTTATTTAAATTTAGTTTCAGTAAAATACTAAAAATACCAAATTCATGTTGTCACATATGTAGTTATTATAAATATGAATAATAAATAATAAATAAAAAAAATAATATAATACAGAGTATATATAAATTATTTTTTAAAAATAATGAAAGCCTTATCAAATTTAATATTAAAATTCTAATTGAACAGAATTCATACTTTTATTTTTATTTTCAAAAGCTAAGAATCTTCAATTACTGATTTTACAGTTGTTTTGGATTATTCAATAATAGACGGCAAACATGAAAAACTAATAATAAATATTATAATAAATAAATTTATTGACATGGATTAATAAAAGAAATAATAATTAGAAAAAACGGATGATTAACTTTTTTTCACGCTTGTAATTTAATTAAATTTCAGTCAAGAGAAACTTTACAAATAATAATAATTATTAAATCCGTTTCCGTGGAAACAAGATTATGGTAAGATAAATATTCGTGAATCGTTAGACTAAAGAAATGCCGCAAAAAGTAAAGATTCCATTTAGCTGAATTGTTTCAGTCTCCTGTTCAATTTTTTGGAAATCCGTAAGTATAAAGAGACTAAAATAGCAGAATTGTTTTAAAATCCACAAGACTTATTCCGACCGGCTTAATCAACATACCTCGGATATCTCCGGATCAAATTTCATAACATCAAATATATTTTACATTATTAACTGCAAAATATAAGAAAAAAGGAAGAGGTTCAAATTATAACTTTTCTTTATTGTCGCATGAGTTCTTATAAAATTCAAAAGGTAACTAAATTCACAAATATACAAATCTATTTCTTTTTCTAATTTTCTAATCTCTATTTTTTTTATTAATATTTATGTAGTACAGGGTCTTCAAGTTTAAGTTCAGTTTCAATATAACGTTTGCAACCAAGAACATTTGCTCAATATTTCTAGATGCCATTAGTGTTTGTAAATGCGGAAATTGATTACTATTGTCGGTTTGGCGGGATATCCATGGAATTGTGTATTGGGAACTATTGAAAAATACAATTACTATAAACTTCAGATTCTATTCTTAACAATTAGAGAGATTGATTCAAAATATCAGATCCATTTTAGGAAACAGAAAAGATATGATCTTGCAACAAGACAATACGAGATCACATACTGTTCAATGGAATCAGGAAATAATAAAGATAGTTGGATGAGATGTCTTATCAAATCAACTATATTCTTCTGACATCGCTCCACTGTATTATTACTTATTTAGGTGTCTTCAAAATTATTTGAAGTTTCAAAAGGAAAAACTCAACTTTCAACTCAAAGAAATCCGAATTTTATCGCAAGGGCATTGAAACACTATCACATAGGTAGACACAAGTTGTTCAGTTTGATAGAGAATTTCACATTGATTTATATTCAAAAATTATTTTTCTGTATTGATTTATATATATACCAAAAAAATTGACAATGTAAATGAAAATTGTAAATTTACTTTTTGTATATATATAATTTTTAAAATATATTTTTCTCAACAAAAAGTTTAATGTTGTTGCATATTAACATAAGAACGAATACTAAACAAAATAAAGATTCTTTAATTATAATTCTTATATATAAATATAATTTATTTTTTGTCGATTTATTGAAGTAAATAGAGTATTATTATCACATCATAAGTGTGAATATTTAAACTGATTTCTAATTTCTGAATTTTTATATTGTGCCTAATTTAAATTTTTAATTAATTGTAAATTTAATTTAATTTTGTATATTTATTTTAAAATAATTTTTTAATGGCACAATATATTAATTTATTGAGAATGGAAAATTTGTTTAGGTATTATTGTTTTAAAAAGCATTCAAAAATATATTGTTCAAACTATGACTGATTTTATTGATATCGCAGCTAACAACAAGTATTGTCACTGTTTTATTAATTAACATAGTAACCAAAAGTTAAATAAAAAACCATTACAAAAGGTCTGCAAAGAATATCGCTTTAGGAAATAATTGAAAATGTACTGGTCTGAAGAAATTATTGATCCGTAATTCTACCCTTATAAAAGACAATTTTCTGGATCTGTGATAAAGATCCAATTTTCACTAAAACTGCTAGAATGAAAAATCATAAAATCAGTTTTCAGAATTAAACTGCATTAAAACAATTTTACAATTTATTTTAATAAAATTTAATTCGATTATATTTTTAAACAAAAAATTTTTCAAGTAAAGTAATTTTAAATATTTTATAAAATATTAAAGGAAATTCTGTTAATATAAAATTTTCTTAAAAATCGATTATTTTTCATTTATTTATCTATTTTAATTTATTATTAATTTAGTTTTTTTGAATTTGAACCGAAACATTTCAATAATCATTTCATTATTATGAATAATTTATTGACATAATATTGGTGATTGACTTTTCCTCAAAATTTTAAGAGTATGAAATTGATAATAGGAATTAATTTATATGAATCAATAAAAAGATTTATCTTATATGTATATATAAAGTAGCAGGGGGTCCACCAGTCTGTGACAAATGGAGAGTTTTGATAATAATAAAAAATATAAATAAAAAACTGAAGTTATATAGAAACATAGAAAAAATCCGATAAAGTCGAAAATATTACTCTAACTGTTTTGTGAATAAATATTAAATAATAATTTTAAAATTGATGATATCGTTTGGTACTGACTTGAACATGATCATTATATAATCATCCCTAAAAATAATTACATTTAATTATCCTGACATTGGTTGATATTATAGAATATTAATTAGACTTCTTAGTAAAACTGAATGCAGAACTTGTTTTTTCCAAGAGAACATAATGAACTTGACAAAAAACGCAATGAATTTTTTCCAGCATTTCCTTAATAGTGATATTATGCAGATTTATTAAACTTTATTTAATAAGTAAACTACATTATCAAACTTTATTATATTATTATCAGGCTCCACAGTACAACAAACATCTTGTTAGACTATCTGTGAGCAGCTCCCAAATTCTAATTTGGGAATTTTATTTCGAGTAGAAAATCTCATTATTCAATGGAACGTCGTTGTTGTTAATTAAATATTCTCCAATTTTCTTATTTTCATACCAAATCAACCAAGTCGACTCTACCTAGTCGTAGAAACTCTTCATTTTTCAAATAGTTAGTGTGAAGACAAGTATAACAATATTTTAATGAAAGGTGTAGTGCAGAGCTTGGTCATTAAGTTCGGACTGTTAGCAGATTGATGTTGAACTGAATGAAATCGAAAGATAGTTAAAAAATGCTTACCTGGATTGGGAAATTGAAAAGATGATCGAGATACAATGTTAAGTTTATGAATGAAGAATCTAATATTAACAGAGAATTCAACAAGTTTGATGGATTCAAAGTTTTTCGAATCATAAGAACCAGATATGAAAGTAGCTTAAAAGTAATCTTGATACCTATAAAAACAATTAAATTTCTAAAATAAGCTGTAACTTGTAAAGGATTGCATGTCTGTTTATTAATAATATTTTAACAAAAAGTAAGTAGCTTGGTATTACTGGACAAAAATAACAGTCAATTTAAAATGTCAGTTCTTTTTGGGACACCTTGTAATATCGATTACAATGTTTAATGTTATGAATGTGGTCATTATGTATGTTAAGGACAAACCATCACTTCCAAACATGAATTATTGAGTATTCACAAAAAGCAGAACAGGCAAAGTATTGGATCTCACTTCTTCTCTATAAGTATACTTGGATTGAGTGAAAGTAGCTCAGAAACAAAAAACCCACGTAAAGCTTATCATTGTTAATTTATTCAGAGAAAGTTAAATCGAATCAACAAAATATTTTAGACCATGGATATTTTTCTAAACTATATCTTTGAATTTCTGGATTAAACCAGTTATTATCGCTAATATTATCAATGCTTTCCATTTGTCTTTACTTTAAGGGTTTTCAGGGTTTTCAATCAGATTTCTCATCAAAATTATAAAAAAAGAAAAATCAGAAATCGCAACACTTAAGAATAAAACCATGTCAAGTCTTCCATCATAATTCATCCTCAAATTATTATACATTTCGATAATTAATGGAAATCTTTATCTTTTGATGAATTATTTGTCTTCTTTTTCTTTTTAATCAAAAAATAATCTTCTGAAAAATCAATTTTTTCATTTGTAAATTAAAATTATTTACATAATTAATTGTTTTATTGATTTGTCTTTTTCTAAAAATCTTTTAATGGAAAAATTTTTTCAATGCAAAAAAATTAAAACAAAACTAAGCTTTCAAAGGACATTTCTCTATTTGTGGAAAACAGATTGAATATTTTAAAAATAAATAATTTTTTTCGATTTATTTTTTCTTTAAAGTTTTAGCTGACATTAAATTAAATAATATTAATTAATTTGTTCCCATTTAAGATTAAGTTAATGTCACGTTATGACAATTACAAATGGAGAAGAAAAGAAAAAATAAAATTGTTTTAATTGTTGATTGATTAAGTTATGCCTTAACAACAAAGATTTAAACACAAAGAATCAAAATAATTAAATTATAATATCAGATTAGCTTTCAGAGAATTAATTATTATAATGAAACATTTTGTCAATGGTATTTTCTAAAGACGTTTTGAGAAAGAATCTTTTATTTGAGACAGATTAAAAAATGTTCGGAATATTTTTTAATTTCATAATGTTGGCTTCTTGAAATCAAGCAGGGCAATCTTTTTCCAGCTGCTTTTTTGGATTTTGCAGATGGAATTATTCATAAAAAGTTTTTATGAAACGAAGCGTAAATAGTTTTTAGTAAATTTGATTTCTAGTAAAAATATATTTTCATAATAATTTATTATTTTTTTAACAATAAAAATAAAACAATATAATAATAAATATTTACTAATATTATATATAAATTAATATAACATATATTAATAAATTATTTAAAAGCTAAAGAGAAAAAGAAAATTATTCAAAAATCCGATGTCAATAATTTTCTAAATTAATTTTATACAGTGAAATTTTTTTAAATTGATCACTTTTTTGTGAACGAAATAAAATTCTAACTAGTCTCAATAAATGAAATTTCCTTTCACATAGTTGGAGAAAATTTTTTCAGATTTAAGCAAGTTTCATTTTAATTTCAGACAAATTCAACTTTTAAATTAAGAATCATTGTAGCAAAATTAAGCCACAAGTTTACGAAATTTCACTTTTGTTACTTTAGATTTGACGTTAGAATTTGTTGTCGATAATATTTCAATAAATGCTACACAAATAGCAAGAAACATAAACGAAACGTTTGGTGATGAAATGATTCACATACAGTTCAATATTGTTTTAGTCGTTTCCGTTTAGGCAAATTGTATATTAGTAATGGCCCATAAGGACGACATGAGGTCAACAGTGATGAATTGAAGGCATTCGTTGAAATGAATCATCCCAATCTTCATCAGAATTAGCAACACGATTTGGTGTAGGCATCAAAACAATGTTGTACCATTTATCTAAATTGGTGAAATCACAAAATTGGAAAACATTAGTTATACATGCCTTAAAAGATTCACAGAAAGTAGCTCGCATTGAATCAGTTTTAAGTTTTTGAGTATGGGACTGCTTATTTCCTTATCTGGTTCAGAGTAGATGTAAAGAAATTGTTCCAATCACAATAAATAACAAAGACAACTCTTTTTATAACTTTTATTGATTATATAACAATTTAAAAATGAATATTATGGATGAAAACTAATATCTGAAATTAAAGATCAAAAGATAAAAATGGCAATATTAATTAATTAAAGAAGAATTCAATCTACACTAGGAATAGTTTAGACACCCTGAAGAGAAAATAGCGAATCGGGTAACTAGTTTACCAGAGCGTAGATGTCGGACAATAAATAAAAAACGAAGAAACTGGAAATGTTCAATTTTAACAAGACAGATATGGAAATAATATTTATGTTCTGCTATGTTATGTTTTTTAATTAAGTACTGTGAATATAATAATTCACTTACAAATGTTTTACTTTTGTTATATTTGAGTTATGATAAACTATTTATTTTCTTAATATTTTCTTTTTTGTTAATTTATTGAATTTTAATAGTTATTATAAAATATTTAAGTTAAAATATTTAAAGGCAAATTTATTTTTTCTTCTGTGTATTTATACTATTTTTAACTAGTTACATTTTATGTTGGCGACAAATTATTACTTTGAGTGCAGTAATTCCTCACTGACTTAATATAATTGTCATTGTATTATTTCATTATTATTATTATTATTATTATTTAATATATAATTCGTCATTTAATATTTTTTCGTCTTTATATTTTATATTTATTATTTTCAATTTGTTTATTTATTATTTATTATCTAAGGTAATATTAATTTTATTGTGTAGACTGTTTTGAGGTAACTGTTTATTTGATTGACTGTTGCATTTGTTACTTATACTTTTACTTGTTACTTATACCCATGCTCCTTGTCGTTCGTATCATATTGGTCATTTCTAAAACGGCAAAACCAATCTCTTCATGTGGTCATCGAAGGAGTATGTTCTCCATAGATATCTCGAAGCAAGCGGTACGTTTCCGCTGCAGTTTTCTTGGCAATAAAGTAATGTAGAACTACTTTCGCAAATGTTATTTATTCGGGATGAATATTGACATTTTAAATCGCTATAATATTTAAACAAGGAATATTAAAACAACTTTCTCGTGATATCATTAATTATATGATATTTCTGTTTATAAATTAATTCAATATAATTTAGATATATATGCAAACAAAATTTTTATTATCATTTAATAAAAAAGCCGGAGTCATAGTTGTACACCTAATATAATAAATGTAATTTAACAAATATAAACAACTCAACTTTAATAATTTTTTAATGAATTATAAAGCTGACATGAACATGCATAGAAATTAAAATAGCTCAAATCATAAAACTTTTCATGTTTTCTTAAAAATTATTTTGATTTTGTAGTAATAATAAAAATGAAACATTATTTTTATTATTAATTTATTACTATATATTTATTATTTTATATTTCATTTAATATTTGAGAGAATAAAATTATAATTTACCTTATAATTAACATTTAATTTTTATTATAAAAATTAGTTCTAAGAGACCTGACAGCATGTAATTTGTCAATGGTGGCTAAATTAATTATTATATCCATAGTAACCAGACTGAAATAAGCAGAATTTTGATGGAAATGTATACCTGAAGCAAGCTTTTTAAAACTCTGAAATTTAATATTTAAAATTAAATAAATTTCTGGTAGAACGAGCAATTTTTTTAATGAATATTTAATAGATTTTATTATTGCCACGTTTTATTATTGTTATTATTTATATTTATTTTCAGTCATATTATTCTGAATTCTGTTTGGAAAACAATCCTTTCAGACAAAATACTCGAAGAATATTGGCCGATTATTTAATGTGCATATTTTAAATATTGTGTGATTTATTATATAAAATAATTTATTATTATTCCAATAATGGACCACATACTTCGCACTTTTATTATTTGAGTTAGATTGTCAAAAATAATTAAATGAAAAAGAATTATAAAGAAACAGGAGGATTTTCGTGATAGAAAATATTGATATTTGGTTTGATATTCTCTCTAATACTGTCATTAAAATTAAATTAATGTTTAAATTTAAACGGAATTAAGTGAATTAAATTTATTTTGGCAATCATTTCACATAAAATTTTTAAAAAATATAGAAGTTTATCAAAACTTTAAGTATAGAGGGTGACTTTTAAGTAGCTTTACAACTTTAAAATATAATAAATATGTTCTTTCTTCATACCATAAAAAACCCGATTTGTTAAAATTAATTATAAAAAAATAAGACAAATAATATTAACAATTTTTATTACAACGAATGTGGTGCATTAACATTTAAACCTTTCTGCTTTATAATTTCCGTTGTTATCCGAGATTTGCTCAGAAAAATGCAAGTCAACGATTCAGATTTAGTTGACCAGAAATTCTCTTTTAATAAAAACCAAAATTCTTCAACATTTTTACATTTATTCATAAGAATACGCTTATTGAGAGACGTGAAAAGACCGATGTCGTTTGCATTTAAATCTGGTGACTGTGCTGGTTGGTTAAAAGTGGTTGCGCAGAGAACAAGACTATCTCCGAAGTCATTAAAGTGTTCAACATTATTCTTTCCAATGTGTGGGCGAGCATTGTCCATTTCTGACAGGACTGCATTTTGTTACAAATCATAGGCATAACTTCAATGGTCATCAAGTCAAAACTATCTATTGTTATTACGCAATCAATTTTGTATGAGTCAACCTTATGATGATTATTCGAAGAACGCTGGTCTCCACATTTTTCTGAATCCTCCAGATACCAATCAATCATTAAATCCATTTTTAACATTAGGCTTCGCAAAAGCTGTGAGAATCATGATCTTTGGTGGATTACCTTCACTGAGTAGTAGCTGTTTCCTTCGCGAACTGCTGTCATGATATCGTTCTCGCAGGAAGGGATACAACTCAAATCAATTCTCATCTATGTAAATATGACCCTTCCATTGATGATGACGATTCTATCGACACCATTTTAGCATCTTCAATTTCTGGTCATCACTTAGCAGAAGGCATGTTCTTCTGGAAATAAGTCTCATTTCTTCTTCTTTGATAAATCTTTGAACACTTGTATGTGGAATCTCAGTCTCCTCAGAAATACACATAATGCTAAAGGATGTCCGCTTCCAAATAGATTTCACAACTCGTTGTAGTCTTTCAACATATCCTTAGATATGCTTTCTTCCTGAAATTTTTGTTCAGAATACCTGCTTCGAAAAATCTCTTTCGTAAGTCGTGTGTGTTATCTTTGCTAACATTGAATACATTGCATAGACTTACAATTGTTTCAAACGGTGACTGTAATTTGCCAATGTTCATGAGAATCCTCTCATAGTGGATTAAGATTAATATTTTTTATCATTAGATAGCGCCATCCTTAATACTAATAAATATTACATCAATTAAACAGAATAGACTTAACAATTCTTTTCTAAAATAAATAAATCGAGTTTTTATGGTATGGAGTAAGTAATTAAAAGTGGTTTATCTGAACTATTGTTATGTTTACTATTGATACCACATATTTATAATTTTAATGCAATTCTTTTCATTTTAGATGATGCCTCGCTTTTCAAGCTTAAGTATTGAAGAAAGAATAAACATTTCCCTGAAAAGTGGACTGGCAGAGAAGGAGTTATTGATTGGCCACCAAGGTCGCCAGATTTGACCTTCATGGACTTCTTCTTCTGGGGTCATATAAAAGAATTAGTTTATGTTCAGAGAACCCAGTAATTAGAATATTTTAAGCACAGAATTAATGAAGTATTTTTTAATATGCGATTGAATTTAACTGAAAGTTTGTTTGTTTGTTCCTGCTAGACTACGCGCTTGCTATGAAGCCAATTGTGAACATTTTGAAAATAAATAAATGTTGTATATTTGACTTTGTTTTTATATATAAAAATTAATTACATCATACTATTTTTTGCTATTTTTACAGAAAGTTGTAAAGCTACTTAAAAGTCACCCTGTATATAACTATTAAAAATCCTAATCCAAAAGTAATCAGCTGATAAAACTGTCAATTTCTCAAAAACGCTGATAGTTTAGTCAAACATGGGAAAACAAAGGCTTGGATTGAAAATGTTTATATTGTTCTAGTATTAGAGTATGAAGTTATTGTCATATCACAAGATTTTATGTTATTAAAATCATGAAGTTAAAATCATAAGTTAAATTATAAATTGTGAAAATTTTAATTTACAATTTCTATATTAAAATAAATGTTAAAATAATTTTTAAAATATTCAAGTCTTAAGTAAAAATAAAATAATAATAATACAAAAAATAGATTTAATAAAAGATAAAAATTAAATGATTAATTAAATAAAAATAACGAATTCAAATAAATAAAATTAAATATATAAAGAATTCAAAATCTCATCTTATGATAATTTCATCAACTGTTATATACCTATTTTTTGTGTTAGGAATAAAGATGAATTTTAAACCTTTTATTAAATATAAATATATATAACAAACCTAAATGGTACACATACTTAGACTCAATAAAAAAACTACTGGTACAAAAAACTACATATACTCCGTGAAATATGTCTATTCACTCCCCATATATTTTAACTTAAATTTATTACCACAAGCGAAATGCTCGAGAAATAAATTAATTCACACTAAAACTATATTAGATATAAAAATATACATCAAACTTTCTAGAAACTTGTAAGCCCACCTCGGGCTTTCACAATGGCACCCATTCTAGCTAGTATTATTTGGCATACTCTCATATATACCCTCATAATTCCACCAGGCACATAACATGATCTTGGAATCGAACCGTTTCTGTTTGACTACCGGTTCTGCAGTCTGGCCAGGATCCAACCACTGCTTTCGCATATCAGGATTGCGATATAGGATCCACTTTTCGTCACAAGTAACTAGTCTTTTGAAGAAACGGTCGTCCTGAGGATTTGCGAGCAATTCATAGCAGATATCAACTCGGCGTTTTGCTTGTGCAGGAGTCAGATCATGAGGAACAACTCGACAGCTTCTATTCACTTTTC
>JBBMKC010204335.1:0-13718 GCA_037834085.1 Bipalium vagum
TTTAAATTTTTAAATACAAAAAGAAGTAAAACAAGTATTTTAGGTAAGCGTTTCTATTTCATTGGCCACGACTGTATATCATTCATTATCAACAAAGACATTTATTTCCTAAAGAATTAAAAAATATAATTGATTTCTGATAAACCTTAATTTTTTTATTTGGATTATCATTATTTCAGTTGAATGTTTCAAAATGTTCTTATATATTGTAGATTGAAATAAGAAATAGCTAGTGAATCTTTTGAAAATTTCTTAATTAATTGAGACTTTCTTTTTTCTTTTCACAATTTTATTATTGTTTATTTAAAATTATTGATTTTTTTTTATTTTGTTATCAATATACATTTTAATGACTAAAGTCCAAGAAATATTTTATTTGATTTTCATCAATTTATGTGATAAAAAAATTATAGTAACAAATAAAATTACAAAAACTTTTTAAATAAGTTTTTGATTTTTTACTAAAAATATTTTTGTACAACTGATTACACAAAAAGACATTAGGCAAAATTTTTTAAAACCCATATAGTGATGTCTAATGTAATAAACTTGCATATATATTTTTCTACTGGATCTGAAGCAGTGTTTAAATAATTTAAATCATCTTAATAATACCCGTTATAAACCATCTAATTGAAGAAAAGAAATCTATATTAGAAGTGATCGTGTAAATAATTTGAAAATTATACAAAGGAGAATGCGAGCTATCAAGAATATCTATTATAATAAGAATATTTGGTATATTTAACTTAATATTTGTTGTTATTGATTTTTTGACATTAGACTCAAAAATAGGTATTGAATGACATTTTTCAAATTGGAAATTAATAATATTAATATAAAATGCTAGTTTACTAAAAGTTGTACAGTATTGAAGTATGAAGTAGCTCTGTTAATTTATCATTGTCTCATTACTTGGTAGGATTGCTATTAATTTTTTCACATATCGATTTTAATGTAATTGATATTATGTTTACATAAATTGAGTTGTTTTTTTAAAATATCTAATCTTTTACTATATTTTATTTTCAATCATTAATAAATATATTAAAATTTATTTTTAATTTTATTGCACTATCAATAAATTTCTTACTTTGACATTCACAGACTTAATAAAAATGATTAATGGTTAGTAATAATATTATTAATACAATCATTATTCATAGTAGTGATAATAATTATTATTATTTTATTGATGCTTAAATAAAGTTAGGTTTTTATTGCTGCTTCCTTTTTAATTTCTTAAAATGAAAATTAGTTTTTATATTTTAAAAATGATTATCTTATAACTTTTTATTGTTTTTTAAAATTATTAATTATGTTTAAAATGCGTATATTTTGATTATTATATTAAATTTATAACGATTTTTTAATTATTTGAATCTAAAACTGGTACTTTATTAAATTGACAATAGATTCTGATTTTTTAAAATTATTATTGAATATTGTTACCATAGGTAGCACTTAAAATATTTTCTGCTATTCGATGCATATTGTCTTAGAGAATTGTTATTGTAATTGTGTTACAGGTGTATTGATGTGGGAAGTTTTTACGTGCTGTACGGAGAATCCATACCATGGCAAGAATAATTCTCAGGTTTACCAATACATTATTGGAGGAGGACGTTTAACGAAACCTGTTGTTTGTCCTGACAGATTATATGTCTTAATGCTAGAGTGTTGGCAACATGTAAGTCAAATCAATTAAAAAATTATTATCCAAATTATTTGTTTTTTTATAAATTTTAAAATTTGATGAATTGAAGTAGACATGTGAAATTGAATTTTGTTTTTATAATTTCATTTCAATTTATATCTTAGTTAGACTGAGTTAGTTTTGGAATATTGATTGTAAAAGAGTATGAGACTTGTGCATATTTAAAATCAATTGTTCTCTAAATATTTATCACAATGTACGTTTATTTTAGAAATGTGGGACATTGTAACTGTTCCATTCATAAAATTGAACATTATCGGTAAGATAGACATTTTCTCATCGATGGAGGCTTTTTAAATACTAATTCGATATGAAAAATTTATATTTTATGAGTGATTTGTCATTTTATTATTTGAATAGTTTCCATGTAAACAAAGTCTAAGATGAGCTTGGTTCATTAATTCCTACTAGAAAATTATTATTTTTGTTTTTGATTATTTTAAACATTAAAAATGGAAAAAAATATTCAATCATCTAAGTAAATTTTTAAGTAAATGAATAAATGTATTCATGTAAAGTATTGTTGAAAATGGTTTTTATGATTTTGAATTCCGATATTAAATTAATTTAATAATTAAAATGTTTTATTAAACTTTTACTAAAAGAAAAACTTCGACATTATAAATCTTACTTTAATTCAGTGGTCCTTAGATTTATACAGAAATAAAATTATAAAGTCTATGAAGTTTTTGTCAGTCTTGTGAATAGGTTTTCCCAAAGGAAAACCAATAAAAAAACTTATTTCAAAAGTATCATTTTGAAAGTGTCTCATAGTTAGTGTGTTATAGAATGCAAAGTATGATCAAGAGTGGTTTGATTACGGAAATTATCGACTCTAACTACTACAGGGAACTTTTTAGTGTCGTGAGAAAGTTACGACGGAAATCTTAGAATCAAGATCTTGTATCTTATGCATGACAATACTCCAGCTATCACAGCTCATCGAACTATGTGTTTAATCACTGAAAAAGGTTTCATACTGGTTCCACGTTCATTTTATAGCCCTGATTTGGCTTTTAGTGATTTATTGTTTAATAACGTGAAGAAAAATGTACGAGGACAGAAAATAGAGTCCAAAGAGGATTTCATTCGACTAGTCGCCAGATTTTTTCAATGTAAATGATGACCTCTTTTCATTAGTTAATCGATGGACGAAGTACATTGAAGGTGATCTGTTTACCTATATTTGTGAATGAATTTATTTGTTGTAAGTAAAGTTTTATATTAGTATCATTCATATTTCTGTACTAGTCCACATCATGTATGTATAATATATAAGGTATATTCGTAATTTTCAAATAAGAATTAAAATCAAAGAGCTTCATACTTTTTTTAAAAAATTATATATTCATTTTTAATCTAAAAGCACTTTTAGAAAATAATTTTAATTTTAGTCCAAAATAGATTAGTTTAATGTGATGAATATTTTATTTTCTTATATTTTATATCCGATTGAAAGAATAAAACAAAAGGTAATTCTTCAGTTAAGCGGCGTAAAATATTTTAAAATATCAAACATCTTACCACACATTTGGCACATTTGAGGCGTTGTTCATGTCTTACCTTAACTAATTCATAGTGGTGTGAACGTAATAAGAACAGTTTGACGTTTTCGCCTTTAAATGCAGTTTTTATTCAAATATTTTAGTTTGATTATTTTATTTTTATTTTTCATGATACTGATGATAATTCTACACCATTTATTGAAGGATTAATAAACATAAAATAAATTAATTAAAATTTATGAAATGAAAATGAGAAAAATGTTCAGATTTAGATTAAATAATTTTATAAATTTAATAGTTTTTCATTTAATTTCGAATTTATTTATAAAATCAATAGTTTTTCAACATGAATTATCATTTCTCTTTATACGAATGTTGATATGAATATAATTGATAAAAATTTTCATATTTAATCGAATTCACACAGCGTTGTTGACACATTGGATTCTTTGAAAGAGGATTTTAAACTATTTTTTTCATTTAATCGACGGTGCTGTTTCACTGACATATATCATAGATGAAGTTAGTGATAACATAAGCGCCAGTATTTCAGATATCGCGAGTTTATCCACTCTATTGGCATCATGATATACTAATTTTAAATATTTTGTCCTTATTAAAAATTCAGGCCTTTATATAACTTTCAAATAATTTCTGAACTGACAAAACATGTATCTTAAGAAATGTTTCGTTTGTTTATAATGTATTTCTGATTAAAATACGAAAATTTTTCCTTTTCCATTATAAAATAAATAAAGTTGGAAACTTCGACATTTTAGCTGAGCTCAATAATATAATTATGCTAGCGAAAAGACGTACATTTGTCGATGATAAATAAATTTCTTGCAATTTGTGAATTTTGTACTACTTTTAGGAGATAAATTACTTTCTGGAAAAAAATAATAAAATGTATACTTTAAGATTGCCCCTTTTAATTTAAACCTGGATATGGCTCATTGAATTTTTATGAAAGACAATCTCAAAAAATTAAAAATAAAAACTAAAATTTATTTTTTTAATTATGTTAATTGAACTTGGTGCTAGACTTCATCTTTTCACTACTTTTATTTTAACTTTGTTTAGGTCAAAAACAGTCAATTTGATTTCAAAAATAGATTGAAAATAATAATTTAAATTTAGTCTTCTTGTGAACCTCCTAAACTGTTATTTTATATTTCAATTTAATTATCTTTATTGGATAATATTACAAATCTCGATAAAATAATAATTATAATAAACTTAATCTATTAAGATTGCCTATAAAAATCGAATAAATTCAAATATATATTTTACTTATTAAAATCAATTTTATATTTTCTTTTAATTTATTCAGGCAATTTTATTAAATATTTCCTGACTAGTAAGACACTCTTATATCTTTCCATTTACTCAATGTTTATAATTTCACAATAATTGCTTAATATTTTCTCAAATTTCTCTTTGTCTAGTAGCATGAACAATTATTGGAAATATCTTCATTAATTTCAAAAAACTTACTCAACATAACCATATGAAATTTTTATCAAAAAAATCTCAACTAGAAGGAATATTGTAATATTGAAACGAATTTTTTAATCAGAACTTGTTCAGAAGCTTGATCTTTTTCTGAGAAATTATTAACTAACTACTGACCCATACAGTTTTAATTTTTTCTTTATTTATT
Source organism: Bipalium vagum (assembly GCA_037834085.1). Taxonomy (NCBI): domain Eukaryota; kingdom Metazoa; phylum Platyhelminthes; order Tricladida; family Geoplanidae; genus Bipalium; species Bipalium vagum. Next base: position 4,886 of record JBBMKC010204335.1, read on the forward strand.
ATTGATTTTCCACAATGTATGATAGAAAGTTTATATTTACTTTCCTTTGCAAATAAATTATAAATACCAGTAAGACTCTACTGGCAAATACGAATGATAGATAATGGAAAGGTGTTAATCCTTATCATATTTAGTACATATAAATATTTCACACAGCTAAATGTGGTTTGGGCTCGGCATGTGTGAAGATAAATGAATCTGTCTATCAACTCTAACATTATCATTACTATCATCATAGTCGTCGTCATACACATGGCGGCAAAATGCAGGCAGCATCATCCTGTCTAATTGAGCCAGACATGTGGTACGAATCTATAAATAGCAACAATTGTGAATCATATGACTTTGTCATTAGTAGTCTCACTCGCTTTTCCTTTTTCTGTCCCTGTCGCCTGCTTATAACAGCATTATATTGATATGCTTATGCTTTCCATAAGTACATGACTCAGGGAGTCTGAATATGAGCCTATTGATTTTATTGTTATTATTAATATTATTAATGTTATTATTAAAATTATTAATGTTATTATTAATATTATTAATGTTATTATTATTATTATTATTATTATTATTATTATTATTATTATTATTATATCATTATTATTGGTTTTGTTATTATCATAATTTGATTTCTCTTTTTGTAATTATTAGATTTTCCTGTTTGATTATTATTAATTGAACAAAATGACATGCATTTATGATACTCCAAGTTATTATTTTCAAGAGATTGGTTCTCAAGCTTTCATTTTTGTGATCTCCATTTGTTTCTGCACATATTAATTAACAAAGTAATATGTTATATCTTTTACTCTGTTCTTTCTTAACGCACAGAATCTTTAATCTATACTCGTTTAATTTTTTTCTAAGAAAAATTTTAGAAAATGAAAAATATTTTCTATTCTAATCGATTCAGTTAATATATATATATATATATATTGTTCCAATTTATACTTTCATTTCTATTATAATTCACCGTTGATTTAATTTAACAAAATATACATGTATTATATTATTTCTATTAAAAGAACTCATATTTCACATTTAGATTCATTTGTTCTTTTCAAACTTTTTAATAGTTTCCAGATCGGAAATTGGTTGAAAAGGCATTTAGACGATTGATGAAAAAAATCTAATGGTTTAAAAATAAATCAAACAAAAAATTAAATTTTCATTGTCACTGAGTGTTCGAAGCACATAAGAAAACGCGTTATCGTTACTTGAAGTGAATAATAGACTCTTAATTTAACACAGTTACATTTAATTTTCTGATTTTTGTGTTGAGTTTTGAAATTAAGCGCTGTCAATAACGTGAGCAAAAATTTTTCGACATATCTTACTCTGATTTTTAAAATGTCTATCAAATTGATTTTATTTCTAACATTAATGTAATCCTTCTTCATGATGGAATTTAAATTTATTGATTTTCCATAATTGTGACACATCAGAACCATCATCGTTGTTATTTATGTTGTTGACAGCTTCCTTTGAGTTGACCGACCGAAGCCTGTACATTATTAAAATGAAATAATCATTAATGTTATTCATTTAATTTTAATGTTACCGTCTTATGAAATTTGGATGTTTTGAAATTACCAGCCATTCTCATTACTCGATTGTAATATAGTAATATTATATAATAATGTACTTGTTTTGATGTTATCAATGTTGAAGTGATTTTATTACAATTAATAATGGCTAATTCATTTATTCAAGTTTTTTAACTTTTTCTTCAGAAATTCAATATAATAAAAATAACAACTGTTAATCGATATTTTCAAAAAAATGTTAGAACATATTATTACTTAATTTCCTTGAAGTTTTTCAGCATTAAAAATAAAAAAAATCCAAATCTTACTGTTTATGTAAATTAAAAAATAAAAAATCAATTAACTTTCGCTAAAAAATTCATTTTTGTGTGTTTTATTAATTTTATTTATCCAGAATACATATAACTAAAAATTTTCTTGTAAATGTTGACTTAATGAATTTGTATTTGTTGGATATCTTAATATAAATCAAATTTGGTTTCATTTAATACCATTTCTTCGTTTTTGAATACTAATTATAATTACATTTTCCTTTAAAGAAAATGTCAATATCAATACTTGTCTGAAGGGCTAATTGTGAAATTAAATATCTCATAGACAAAGTTATACATGATTAAATTAATTTTGATTTACTTTTTGATGTTTTCATACGTTTTCTGCTTAAAATCTTATTTTCTTAGTTATATTTTTGTTGTAAGTATTATGCACTACAATTTTAACGAATATCAATCTCGAAATTTAACTTTTTGAAAATCGTTATTTCTTTATAAAATATCTTAAATTTATATTTTAAAAATATAATATTTATTGTTTTTTCAAAGAAATTATAACATAATTCGATTCTTTAAATTTTCCATTTGTGTCGTCTTTGGTTGTTTGGCGATTTCCAGACACCATTTGAAGTACTGTTTTAAACAAGGCCTTTTATAATTTCTAATTGTCTTGAAATATTTTATTTGTAAAATTTATTAATTTCGGTGACAGTTTAACTTTATTTTGTCATACTTATTAACAATTTTCAATAGTAAGTTTTCCAGAAAAACTAAAACTGTTTCGAAAGTGTTAAGTTTTTTTCATCAATAATTTGTTCTTGTAGCATTAACTTTAACTATTTCTTAAGTTTAATAAAAAATTTCCTACTCTAAGTTCTGTAAAAAATTCTTTTTCATTTTATTTTCAATTAAAATTCATTTGAAAATTTTTGGCTTTCTTATTTTTTTAATTGAATTTAAATTAAAAATTAATTATTGTTTTGAAAAAAAAGAATTCTGATCATCCTTTTTTTTATAAATTGAGACTGTAAAAGCTTATAATTGAAAGATTTAACTTATAATTTTAAAAAATGTTAGAATCTGATCGGAATAATTAAAATTAAATCAATATAATTAAAGTATCACATTTTTAATATTGAATTGTTATTAAGATTTCCTTCAACATCACAGTTTATAAAACCAGTGTAAAATCATTTTGTCTAAAATCCAAATATTTTTATATAATTAAAATCAGTATTATTATAAATATTTCGATTTGTCTTTCAAAATAGGTTTTAATTGATGAATTTAATTAATTCTGTTTATTAATTTAAATTTTATGCCATTATTGATTATTTCATCAATCTTGTAAGAAATCATTATTAAATTGACAGAAACATTTTTATTCAAAAATTCTTGAAGATTAGTATTTATTAAATCAATATCTTTGACATCAACAGATTTATGTGATTGCACAAGATTTTAAGTATAATTCATCTGACAATCGCAATCAGTGCATCCGAGAAAACTCTTACTGGCTATTAGTACTGTCAATAATAAATTATAATGTAAAAATGTCAGAGACATATGAATCTTAGTTACTGTCCAGAGTAAACCCTTTGAAAAAATAAATTATCTCTTAAGTTTTATTAATTTGATACCAATGACATCGCAAAGTCTGGAAAATTATTGGCGGAAAAGGCATAGAAATCATCCGCGATTATCATTTTAAGTTTTAGATCACTTAAGTCAGATTTTATGAATATATTCACCTCAAATCGAACGACGGTATTTTATCAACGTGTAATCTGAACCATGACAAATTCGACGGCGGTGAAACATAATTTCTATAATCCCTCTGACATTTGGTTATCAAGTATTAGCACTTGTTTTAATCTAATTCGTTTAGTGTTTTACTCCGATTTTGTCTGTCCTTAAATTAGCTACCTTTTTCGACTAACAAAGCAAAGTTGTAATTTAATTTAATTCTTATAATAATTTCAAAATCTCGACAATAAAATGTTGGTCAAAAATTATTATTTAATGATTCTCAATCTTTTTAATGTAGTGTGAGAGTCAGAGTCACCATTAATTTTTTCGTAAGAGTTCTGTACTTTGATTTTTTACTTTTTATTGAAAATCAATAAATATTTTTTTCTATTATTGATAAAAAAAAGAATAAAAGAAATTTCGTCTTATTTAATATTCATGTCTTTCCTCAATTAAAAATAAAATTATTTATTCTTTTTGTTGAAAAGTATTCTATTTAATTTTTAAATTTTTATTAATTTATATTTTAACTTTAATAAATACGTTGTGAAATAAATCATTCCTTCCATTATTTTTTATTTTATAAGATTTCTCATCCATTGATCCCCTCACTATCTATATTTTTACATAAATCGATCATATCTTTAACCAGTCAATGAATTATCTGTCACTTAATTTTTTGATTTGTTATTAAAGTGAAATAATATTGATCTGGAATTTGTAAAATATTTGTCTCTAAAAATTATTATTTTAATCGATCCATTTAAAAGTAATTTTATTATTCAATTAAAAATCATAATGCCGACGAAATTAATATTTTTATCATCCCATTGATCTTTTATGCGTTATTAACGAAATTAATTGTTACTTATTGATTTCTAGGATCCAAAAAAGCGCCCAGCATTTGAGTACGTATGTCAGAAAATTGGTGATTATCTAGATCAAAATTGTGAAAACTAACTGATCGAAAAATCGGTTCAATAACTTCTTTTATAAAAAATCGTGTTCTGGTCATTTAAAAATTTGGTTTTGAGTGAAAGAGACAGACAGAGAAAAAAGAAGTACATTTGTATTTAGTGTGCAATATGCAAAATTTCAGTCGCCATCCACTGTGTGCGAGACAATATTTTAATTAATTTATTAGAACCAAACGAAAACAAAAGCAAACAAAACAAAACAGTCAATTGTACATTTTAAAAAGGGTGTGTTTGTGTGGAGTCTAACACAAAGTGCGCTCGGGATCAAAGAACACTGCGGGCGTGTACAATAATAAAACCAAACCACAGGTGTGTCTCAACGTATGTATTCGCGTGTCTCTGCGTTTGTGTGGTCGTTCAATTTAACAAATATTCTTATTTTTATAAAAATTATTTTATAACTAATTGTATTTACAAAAAATTGTTAATGTGATAGTATCATTTTTGTGTGGTGAGGAGAAAGGATTGTAATCATTTTTTTTGCTTGCGTTAGATATTAATATTTTGGTACATTGTGTAATCTAAACTTTGGAAGTGGTTCGAAATAAATTTTTTAAGTGTCTATATCGTCGGGCTCACAATTAGCGTTTTATTGATTAGTACCTGACATTTTCTTTTTTCAATTGGAAACGGTATTTAAATTCATTTTGAGGGAAATGAAATATTCATATATTTTTCGTGTAGATGAAAGAATTTGATTAAATGTACCGAGCTTTGATGTTTTGCAGATTTAGGAATATTGGAACTTCTGGATAATACATACTACCTTAAAAGAGAAGTTGAATTTCAGAAATTAACTGCAAGAAAATTGTTTATATTAACAAAGTAATTAATAATCTATTCCCTTTTTTATTTTGACCTTCAAGATTTCAAGCAAAAATAACAATGCGCTAAAGTTTAAGAGACATTGGCTTGAAAAAATTGTTAAGTCACTTTATCTTTCAAAGTATTAAACATTATTTAGATATTAGTAAAATAGTGAAAAGAAAAGATTATAATTCATTGAAGTAAGGTAAGTCGGGAGAATACATATATAGCCTAAGGAATCTTAAGATGTTTGGAATTTTTAAGTAGTTTTTTATGATATAACGTGAAAATTATAATTCTAAGCTATGGGTAATTATTTATTCAAAGTAGTTTTCATAAATCGTTCACAACTCTAATACAACTTAAATCCAATTTTAATAAATTTTTGTTTTATTGGGATATTTTAATTTTTGAACTGGAAATTATCCAATGCTTGAACAAATTTTATTATGGAGATGCTAGAAAGAGAAAGATTAATAATTCGTACTTGACAATAAAAATAATAAGAGCACATCCCACTTTAAAAATTAGCGGAACATAAGTAGAGGATTTTAAGATAAGTTATTTTTTCAGGGATAGTAAAGAAATTTGAAGGATTATAAAAACAGTTTTAAGAAATATCAAGTTAATTCAAGAACAAAAAAAAGTATAGTGGTAGAAATATTTTGTCATACACATATTATAGTCGTTGAAAATCATATTTGTAAAGGGATAATTAATTTTCATTTATATAAAACTAATATTTCACTTGTGTTAGTAAATATGAAAGCTAACTTATTAAAAACCATTAAAAATGAAAAATTATAAAAATCGATTTTTAAATGGAAAATTTTTTTCATACACTAAAAGAAAATTTATATTTACAGTTTCATTAATTATACAAATTCCCTTTTTTTAGTAACATTTTTGTAAAATTTCTCGAAAAGTAATTTTCTTGATATTTCTCGTTTTTCAGAATTTATTTTGTCAACAGCTTGACATAATTTTTCCCGTAATCCTTTTGCATGTTTTAGTTGATTATTTGAATAAATATCTGACAACATTTTTCAAGTGTTTTCCATTAAATTAATTTCGGGAGGTTTGTATGGCTACTATGTTATTTCGAAATCTGTGTTTTAAAAACGGACTTACACTTCTTCGCTTCGTGAATGCTGCAATTATCTTGTATCACATGGATAATTACAAAATTCATTATTGTGTTGGGTTTACCGAAAACACTCACCCTTCACGGATAAGAATGGTGAAATTGTTTACAAAATAATAATAATAATAATAATAATAATAATAATAATAACAATAATAATCATAAAATACTAAAAATAATAATTTTAACTAATTAATAAGTACAAAGTTAAAAATATTGATAAGAGAAAAAAAGGCAATTTATTATTTTCTAAAAAGGGTCTAATCTTGACAACGGCGAAAGCAAATTGCCAAGATTAGATCAGGGTCCACAAGGAGGGACCGATTAAGGAGATTCGTAACTGAAAGACTATTCAGAAGACTTACGATAATTCAAAAGTATTATTCTCAATTATGTTATTTTGCCTAGGATTGTGTTTAAGTTAACCAGAGGACTATCTTGAGCAACTGTAAAGGCTCAGCTGGTAGTTCGGGAAGCTTGAACGAAGCTAACACGTGAGATTATTTTGTTTTGTCTTTCTTTCGACATTATTGATTCTTTAATATTATTAACTGTCGTTTATTTTATTTTAAGTAATTGTTTTGATTAATTGATTATTTTAATTTGATTTTTAATTATCATTTGGTTTTAATTGATACAATTGACTATTATTTAAGACATTTGAGAAATTTTCGTGATCCCTCTACTAAATTTGACTGTTTTATGTTATCACTGTGATTTCGTGTGAGTTTTGTGATATAAATACAATTTATTATTTTACTGATTGTTATTATTTTGCATAATCTAAGAGTTGGAGTCAGGTTTAGAATTTGATGCACTAAATGCTGAACAATTGGCACACAAAATGATTTGATTGTAGAAAATTGTAGAATCTGGAAAATTAGTGTTGTTGTTTATGGTATTTAAAAAGAATTAGATTGATTATGATAATCTTATTTTTTCAAAACAGTTTTTATTCACCAGCTCTAAAATATATAAAAGATTGTTTTGATTATGGATTATCAAAAGAAGTTTGTCAAAAGTTTAAAACTGAAAATAAATAAAAATTTGAAGATAAGAATTATGATCATACACAAAATAAATAAGTTACATTATCTGATAAAGCAAATGAGATTCTACCTCAAACCAAATTCTAAATTAGACAAAACTTTTAAAAAATTAATTATCTTTCCTGATGGAATTAATGAAATAAATCTACGTGTTATGGAAATGTATTTTACTAGAGGAAAACTTAATAAATGTTCATTTATTTATTTATCTCAATCATTTTTTACCATTAAGAAGTATTAGAAATAATTCAAATATTTTAATTTTCTTTAGAATTTCTAAAAATGGTAAATCATAAATTTATCCAAAAATGTTATCTCATTTTATTGAAAAAGAAAAATTTGATTATTTATTTAATTTTCACGATTCAGAAATATAATTATTTTTTTAAAAATTTAGAAACTAAAAAGTTTTTACCAAGTGCATTTTCAAATTTTTCTTTAAAAAAGACAAAACCAAAGTTAGATAAGAATTTCTGTCATCAAGATTCAACAACAAAAAATGTGACTATTACGAAATTTCTTAAAATCCTACAACTGTTACAAATTTTAATAAAATTGTAAAAGTAAATTTTAGTTTATTACAATCAGCAAATGCTTTAGATTTATCAGAGTCTGTTTTAGTTTTTAAAATAGAAATAAAAAATGTAACAGAAAATGGTACATTACAAAAACTTTTCCCCATATTTATTTTCTAATGTAATTTTAAAATTAGAATCAACAGAAGTAGAAACTATTGAATATTAAGAACCTTCGAATTCTATAAAAAATGTTTTTATTCAGAAAAATAATAATGGAGAAATATTTGGTTTGATTCCTGATAAAATTAAAATTGAAGATAAAGATAATAAAGAATTTAAACTAAAAAGGTCTGTATTCAAATAACAAATTTACAGTTGAAATTTCCATTAAAATTAATATTTGAATTCTATAATTTTATAATAGAGTTATTTATAATATGCAAGGAGCATTTATTTTTAAAAGAATAAATAATAATAAAGAAATTTTTTATGTGAACAAAAGGAGATGGAAAAAAACAATTGATTTAAAATTATTTATTCTAGAATTACAATTAAATCCTACTAGTGAATTAAATCTTTCACCAAGAATTGATGAAAAAATATAAATACAGTCAAACTTGGAATATGCACTAGTTCATTGACAGATTCCTCCTCGTCTAAAGATAAATTATTTGTTGATTTAACAATGTGTTCGGATCCATAGAAAAAGAGGTCCCAGCACCAATCAGCAACAATTCTAAACCCACAAAGGAGCCAAAAGAGCAAGAGCT
>JBBMKC010204346.1:0-13718 GCA_037834085.1 Bipalium vagum
AATTTGAATTTATTGGACTTTTATTGCTTTTATTGTATATTACGTAATCGGACATTTCATATGGGACAACCTAATATTACGGTAGTAGTAATAAGAGTGGATATTAATTTCTAGAATTTTATTCAATTATATACGAACTTATTATTAAGAATTTCATAAAAATCTCATGTCAAGAATTACTGGAAATAGATTTCAAAGTATGAAAATTATAAAAAATCTTCAATTTTAATAAACTCTATTATTAACTGATCGATTTGATCTTAACCACATTGGTAGCCACTGGATCAATTTGTCAATCTCATAATTTATCTATCATTGATTTTATTTTAATGAATACTTTTTGACAAATTTATAATTTATTTTCACATTTTTATGTATAAAATGTCAAAACATGAAATTTTCTATTTTCTAGTAAACTCAAATTAAAAATTAAGAACTATTAAAGATTTTATGTTTTAAAAATTTGAATAAATGAATGAGAACATATAGAGGGTAGGAACGGTATTAAAAATTGTATTTCAAACAAAATTATTCTTGAGGGTGTGTGCAATCGACTTATTGTGGTGTAACTCAAATATAGTATTATTTGTGAAATATCCGACCAATCCCGTAGGCCTAATAGGAATTATATACTAAAAATATTTCCAATAATAATTTGTTTAAAAATTAATAATTGTTTTAAGAACTTTTTTTCCAAGATACTCTGAAAATAATTAACGCTTCCGGTTTTTGTTTTAATATTAATATTTACATAATAATTATTATTTTTCTTAAATTATTTTAGCAAAAAACTAAATTTTATCGATTTCTTTTACTTCTTATTGTCACTATATTCGACAACTGATGTAAGTAAATGTTTACATTAGAAGGATTAATTCTATAGTCTAGTTATACATCTCATCGAAGTTTTACTAGTTCTAATATTCTGAGTTTCTATTTGCTTTGTATTTTGTTCAGTCTCTTAATGTTCAACATTATCTTCTGTCTACATTTATCATTGTTAAAAGTGAAACGAGCAATATAACAATTTCTATTATCTTAGAATTCATTCTTCATTATATTATTATTTCTATAACCTTTTCTTTAACAAATCATAATAACGAAATAAATTTAAATTTTCTAAACATTGATTTTATAAAATTATACTTATTTTATAGTGAGGAATACCAAAGGAGGCTGAAAGAGGCTAAAGAGATAGCTTGTTTAAAATTGGAAACCGGCAAAAAGATTGTAACGAGCTTATTTTCAAAGAAGTTATTGGAGTCTTTATTATCAGTATCCTTTGAAAATCTCTACATTAATGGATACTTCAGAGATCCAGTAAAATTAGGTGCGGTAATTCAAATATTTAAACATTACTAATATTAAAACAAAAGCTTTATATATAAAATGATTTATTTTTTCTTTATATTGTTGATATCAAAACTAATAAATTATTAAAATTATATAAGATTATATCGTTATCCCAAGTCAATTTTCCTCATAATACTATATTCAATTTAAATATAAACTGAAATATAAACAAATAAATAAATATAAATAAATATATATGCAAGAGTTGGTTGATAAGTAAGCTACCTAACCAAATAGTCTAGTTACGAAAATAAAATCAACTATATTATTAAAAAGTACAAACACCTAAATAAATAAGATCAAATTTATATATTGATACAAGCGTTAGTTTATTTGCTTCAGTTGTTTGAAATTAGCAAGGAAAAATGGAGAAACATGAATTTCGTGTAATTATTAAACACTACTTTCTAAAAGGGAAAGTGGTCAAAGAAACATTAAAAAAGCTGAAAAACATTATGTCGAAGGTGCTCCATCAGATTTTATGATAAAATATCGCAGAATATCAAGCACAATTGATGAACAAAGATCAGGACGTCCAAAAGAAGTACTACACCAGAAATGGTCAATACAACCCAAAACATTGTTTTGGAAGATCGTAGAGTCAAAGTTCGTGAGATAGTTGACTTTGTAAACATTCTTTAAAATTGGCATCATGAAGCTCGAACACCGTTGGAAAAAGTGTATCAGCTGAAAAGAAGATTATTTTTTATTTAAAAGAAGATAAATTTTTCAATGAAATTTTTAATGAAAAAAAAACAAATATTATTTCTTAGAGAACGATCTGAATGATGGATAAATTTGATTTGGTTTGTGTCCGGTCTATTGAACATTTTCTCGTTGTTCAAATGCACCGGGCTGAGACCGGTCGATAGCTCATCTACTATATATCAAATTATGATAAATAATAGGTAAAAAAACAATAGTCAGAACCAGAAAGTCTGTAAATTAATGACAGTCTACGTTAAATGATTGATACTTGTATTGGTTTTTAAATAAAATACCACTTAAATTAAATAAATAAAAAATCAACAATAAATTGTTTAATAATAGTTTTAACGAAATTAATTAATTGTATTGTTCTTCTTTTTATTATTCTCGAAGACAATTTACTTAATTTATAATTAATGACTCATGTATATCCAAAAAAATAAAATAAAATAATTGAATTGCTATCAAGAAAGATTTTATATACTCCTCCATACTCGTTTCCATATTTAAACTTCTTAATTGATTTTCAATATTCTTGTTTGTCGTTTTTTGTTTATTCAATCTTAACTTAATATTCACAATAGATTTGCTCCGCTCATTTTAATTAAATAAATAGTTTTTTTACAATTACTTTCTCTTAATTATCATGGTTATTTTTTTATTATTATGATTTATTAAGTTTATTATTATTATTTATTATTATTATTATTATTATTATTATTATTATTATTATTATTATTATTATTATTATTATTATGTTATGTTATTTGGAAATTAAGTCATATATCACATTAGCAAATGGAAAATAATTATTTGTTAATTTATATAATTATTTTATGAAAAATACTTGCAATTATAATATGTTTATGGAACTATACAGTTAATTAATCAAATAATAATTAGTTTTTTCAACACATTTTAACTTGCATAAGGGAAATTTATTAATATAATTTCCTATAGGTAATATTTCTAGACAGGTCTGAATTTTCTCAATCCTAATCTTAACATTGTGCATTGTATTATTAATTCTTAGGACCGAAATTCGAGATGATTTATGATTATGATTATTATTATTATTATTATTATGATTTATTATTGTGATGATTATATATTTCATTATTTAATTTTAGACTTGGAAACATTTTTCGTCAATGAATTATTGGTTGCAACTTTACATAAAGCAAATAACAAAAACCGGGCTCAGATTGCTGCCGACGGATTGATTCGAGAGGCCGTTGATCGACATCGTCATGAATATTCCAATTTTTAATTTTGATAATTATTTTAATTTAATTATTTTAACATTTCACGGTGTTAATAGATCTTGTCAATGTTTACTGTTTAAGGCGTGGTTAACATCATCTTATGTAGAATTACATGAAAAATTCTGTTGTTTTTAACGAACGTAAATATTTCAAGGCAAAAAAGTTTTATTTGAAAATTCTTGAAAGATTTTTCTATCACATATGATGCATATAAAGTGCCACCAATACCAGGACAATAGATCCGATAAAATATATATTTAAGTGGAGTCCGAATATGACGACTGACAAGAACGTCGTTAGGATCATTGCTGTCGATATCAGAAAGAGCCTCGTGATATTGCTGGCATATTTCATGATCACTCCCATTATTATTCCAACGACGGCCTGAGTGATCACCAATAACCAAGTCCAAAACGTGTACCCCGTGAAGATTGCAAAGTCATTATCTGTAATTTGTTGCCAACAATTTATTAAAATTGCACAGAGAAAAGCTTTACTTTTGTAAGATTGATAGAGAAATACGATTCCATTCAATATTATACCAAAAATATAAAGCAGTCCGTTTTGTAAATGAATACTGAGCTGAAAAGTGACATTTGGAATTTTTAAGGGTTTAATTAAAAAAATTCTTGACCAATTTTTTATCAAATAATATATAATATTTTTGTTTTAAATATTAAATTTCATGAATTTTTAAAAATGCGCTTAAATTATATATAATAATTATTATTATTTATAATTATTATATTATATATAATTGAATAATCAATGTACTAAGACCAATCCATAAGAAGATTATCCTTTGGATGGTCTCTTCACACGAAAATGTTATAATGATTATACAAATGAAGTTAATCCTATTATTACAAGTTGGGAGATTTAAAACCACATATTGCATTCCAATAGATTAATTTATAATTTAAAAAATACGCTGAAGAAGAGAAACGTGGATCAGTGCATTGAATCCTTCACAGAACAATAGAATTATCGACATCGTCTGTAGGATTAGAAATCATTAAGTGTATAATTACTAATTAATTTTCTCCCAAACTTGACAGCATTGTTAATTGGAAAATAATAGCCGTAATAAACTTCAATTAATTTTTTTGAAGAGCTTCTCCAGCTGAAATCAGATCAAAGTCAACATTACCAAATGTGCACAGCAAAACAAATTCAGAGCAACAATTCAAAAGTTTAAGAAAGAATTTGAGATAATAAAAAATAATTCCTTTTTATATTGGTAAAAAATGCTAAGCTAATTTGGTTTTTGTACGGGGTTTTGTATGGTTACATAAATTTCTTCCTTACAGTATAGTTTAATTTGTATTCTATATTTTAGAAATTCAGCCTTTCAGTGTTTTTTTGTAAATAAATACAATCTTGGCATGGATGAGTTCTTTTCATTTTTTCTTTGGTATTTTAATAGAAGTCATTTTCATAATATAATACTTATTGTCCTGAAAATTGAAATTCGAAATGGAACTAGAGAAGACTTAATAATTGAATGTCAAGGCAAGATAATAATAATAAAATTATTAATTATTAATAATATTTATCAATAATGATGATGGGGAATAGGTAAGTAAGCAGGGATTATATATAAGTAATTATAATTAAATAGCAACTTTATCTAAAAGCGATATTTAAATAATAATGACGATAATTACGAGTGGATAAACAGTGATATATAGAGGGGTAAGGTTTTTCGAAAATCGATATTAAAACAGCCTTTTAAAACAAATTTCCATGTTCACGATTTTCCAGATTTTTAATATCTTGTTCTGCGACCTCGACCTTACATCTTCCTCGGAGTTCAACTAATCAAATAATATAAAATTTCCTTTGATCTCAAACATGTTCCGACCAATTGCTTGGACCCACAATAATTTCGAATTGATCTTTTTCATTGACGATAGTTCTTCTGAAAATCATTTGGACGAAAATATCGATTTTGATTAATGATTATATTATTTCAATTCAAATTTAATATTTATTACAAAATCTTTCCGCCGGTTTGAAAAATAATCAAAAAACAATTTCATTAAAATATCATTATCTCAACAATTTTTCGATCGATTATTTATAGAAAAATAAAACAATCAATAAAATATAATAAATTGACTCATCATTAAAATTTTCAATAATATAATGACTAATTGATTTTATTTATTTTCAAAATTAAATTTTATTATTATTATTATTAAAAGTGAAGGGAAAAATAATATTATAAAAACACCTCTTTTTTCTGCTTTAGAACGTATTCTGTGTACACTCCAGTAAGACCGGACATAGTACAATAAATGCCCATCATGACCAGCCCAGCAAAAGTGATGTAGATCTTTCCGAAGTCTTTATTGATCAATTTATCGACAAATCCCCCATAACTTGAAAGAATATATTATTATTTTACAATAATAATGATTATTTTTATAATAATAATAATAATTATTTTCATTATTTATATTTATTATAAATTATTAATTATTAAATAAATTAATAAAATATTAAATTAATAAAACGAATAAGTATAATATATTAATTAAAAATAAACAATAATATTAATATTATTAACAGAAAGAAGGATGAGCAACAGATTCGAAATTGCATAATGACAGAATCAGTCTAAAAAAGCTTTGAAAAAGAAAAGCAAAAAAAGGCATTTTATCGACTTTTCGATTGGTCTTTTTGATTTATATCATCTCAAATAAGATGTTTTTCAAGATAATTTGACATCTCTCTAACGAAATTCAACAGAACCATTCAATGATAACAACATTTAGGAGCCAGGAACAGAAAAAGGTTCGACTGTCATACTAAATAAGAACAGTCAAGCGATATTGTCGGACATTTAGAAAATACAAAGAATGGAGACCCGGGTTCCGTTCTCTTTGACTGACGGTAAAGACAAAGTAAAACAGACTTTGATGTGATTGGTCAATTGAATTTTGATGTTGCATAAGCGTCTGGAGTGTGACGTACAAAAAATGAGAAAAAGTCAAACATCAATTTAAAGAGTCAAATTGAAACAATCAGAATTGCAAAGCATTTCAATATTCAATTTGGTTTCAGTGCAACTCTAAGTACCTGTTGGTTATTCCGGCCATCACTAACAGACTGAGGGCAAACCATTGGATCTTGGTAATTTCTCTACAATGTTATCATAATAAGACAGCATATTGAGTTCCGTGCTTACTTTTTTATTATCAACCGAAATAATATTGCTGTGGTAAGAATTTTAAAATTTCCCAAGACCTAAACGAAATCAAAATCAATAAAAGGTTTAGAATAAAATTGGGTTAAGAATTATTACTTGATATGTTGCGGGGTCCATTTCCAATTGAAGATAAACTGATAAGTTATTATTCAAACAATAAAGCAAAGCTGGAACTGAAAAAGGAATAATGAATACTAACGACGGCATTTTGAGACCATTTCGCTTGTATTCCGGAAAAAACATTATGCAACATAGAAAAAACTATTAGTGAGAAATTAAAGAGAAAGGATCTCAAATTACTAAACCTTTGTTAATTCAATCATTAAAAATAATGAAGCAGATTTAAAAGGAATTTGACCATCCGATTCACATAAATGCACAAAAATGGTGTATGAACTATATATTGAAACTCTGAAAAGTAAAAATTAATTTATTAAATTAAAATAGAAAAACCGAAAACCCTATTGTTAATACAATTTTCCATAATAAAGGACTTAAAACTTCTTTTTGGTTTATCGAATTACTTTCAATATCGAATTTGTCATCATTCTTTTCTTTTGACATTTTTAAAATATATTATGATATAATTTTCAAATAATGATAGATTTAATTTTCATATATCTATTTAGAAAAACAAATACATTTTTAAAAAATATATCTAGATATTTCATTTAAAAAATATTAATATCTAAATACAAATATTTTAAAATATTTTCATGTTATTGCATTTTTTAAAGAATTATCTTAAATTTCTTAACATGTGGTATGATAAAAAACTTTTTATTTATAAATTGTTTTTTTTAAATTGAATAAGTGATAAATTGGTAAAAAAATGTGTAAAAAGTACAAGAATTAATTCCAAGAATAATAAAATTTAGATAAGTTTAAAGATACGTGAATACCCGAATATTTATCTCTGTCAATCAGTCAAAAGAAACAGGAAAGTACCGTACACATATTTCAAATAGATAATTTTACAATTGAACCCGTGTTTAAAAAATTGTAGAGGCACTGCTAGATTGAATAGTATTAATCTAATGTTAGTATTAATGTATGAATATTTACAAACATCTGACTCCTATTAAATTTTATTAAGTATTGTACTCATCACTCTAAATAATTTGTGGAGACTCCAGAGGTCTCAAAAATGACATAAATCTTTTGATAATTGTGAGTATTTAAACTGATTTCTGATTTTTAAATTTTTATATTGTGTATAATTTAAATTTTTAATGGCACAATATATTAATTTATTAAGAATGGAAAATTTGTTTAAGTATTACTGTTTTAAAAAGCATGAAAAAATATATTGTTCAAAATGACTGACTTTGTTGATATCGCAGCTAACAATAATAATTTATTTGATTGTGCATAAAAACAATTTTTTTATTAGTTAGTGTAAAAATACTTTCCCCCAAATATAAATGACAAAAAGTAATTATATAATAGACGATTTTGCAAATTTTTGTAATATTAAATTTTTTAATTTCTTACCAGTATAATTTATATAGTTTCTTCCTCTTCCAACTAATATTGGTACAATAAAAATTCAAAAGTTGCATCTTCAATATTGAAAGTTTTTCTGATTGCAATTTTTTTCTAGTTTTGAAAATAATTGATTTACTAATGTATATTTTCTACATAAAGGAAAACAAGTTTTTGCTGAAAAAATATAGGATGTACAAGTATATAAGTATATGTTCTAACATTATAATTATCACTGTAATTTGTTATAGTTTCTATTGTAATATAGTTTAAAGAATTTCGAATATTCAGTTGTATCATTTAGCAAAATCTTAAATTGATAAACTATTCCTAATTGTTTTCTAGAGTAGTGACAATTTATATAGTTTATTAAATTACCATCTATGATTTCAAAATGAGACTTAGGCTAATCATGAAAAAAATTATCAGGTAAAGTACGTTATTGAAAATGTAACATATTTTGTATAGCTTATCATTCAGTGAGATTGATGTTTGGATACCATCTTGCTTACTGGTTAGATTTTTAAAGAGAAAATTTGAGTTTTTTTGTTTACTATTTTTATCGTTTAATCTTTTATATTTTTTCAGTATTTGAAATTTTTACACATTTATTTTGAGTGAATATTTTTGCAACTGTTAGAGAGCAAAAATTACGAATGAGAAAAAGTTAGGGTATCAGTTAAGCACACTTTGTGTATGAAGGTCCAGATCATGTCATGCCATTTATATTAGGATGGTGTCTTGATCCTTAATTTTTATATTACTGATATTAATAGAATTTTTAATTTGAAAATAATATTTGATTTTTAATTTTAATAATAAAAGATGGTGCATATTTCTGAGATAAAATATTTGATAATTTGTTCTTTCATTTTTGTAGACTAAAATTTTATTTTATTAATTAAATATAGTAGTAGCATAAATATATAAAGTATAAATGTGATCAAGTAACCACCGATTTTTAGTACTTTGAATTTTTAAGTTTGTTGTTGGTAATCTGATAACTTTATCATTTTAATTATTCTTTTTTTATTATTATTTTTAAAAGTATAATTAGTATGTGGTCCGTGTGGAGAACAAACTTCTTCCGATATAAATATACTAAAAAATATACTACAAATGGCTCCTTTCAGGTGATATAATAATCCCCTTCATGGTCATTCAGTGCATGAGAATCATAAGAAATAACTATTTCTCTACCATTTGCATCCAGCTGAGATAAGACTGCTCCAATAGAATCGAATAGAATAACGGGATACCCTAAAAGCGGAGGATTTATAAACGCTTCTTTCATTTCTTTAAAACCATTATAACATAGGTCCGTCCAGATTAACTTTTTATTATTCATCCCACACAGTCTCTCTAGCATTATAGACTTCCTGAAATAATCCTTAATAAATTTCCGATAATAATGCATTTACATTATCGAGCATCTCTGCCAGGTTTGGTATTGTTAATTCTTGACTCTCCATCCCAACGTTTAACTATCTGAAATGTAAACAAAGTTGTATTTTATATTTGATTTTTTTACGCACGCATAAGACGAGCAAATTTAACGGCGAGTTACATTTCTTTATGATTCCATACTCAAACCAATTCTTGATGGTGTCCGAAATTTTGTTCTTCAAATGAACCGGTTTTCTGTAAAGCTTAAAATTTATTGGATTTCCTTTAGTTTGATATCATGTTTGACCAGGTGTATTGAACCAATCTCCAAAAATCTGCCATGAGGCCACTAGCGTGTTGTCTAATTAAATTCATTAGTTTTTGATTATTTTCACACTTAAGTCCTTGTACTGCAGCCTGAAATCTTTCATCGTTGTAAATCATTCTTCCGAATTTTGCTTCTATATTACATAAACCTTCCGGAATATTCGTAACTTTTTCTGACCATCCAAGGTATATGCCAAAATGTGATCTACATCACTAATTAAATCCAGAGATACTACTTCTACGACTGTTAAATGAACCATTCTCGTCTCTTGTGCCGTACTAACTTTCACCATTATTCTCCATTTTGTGGTCATTGCACAATTGTATGCACCAGTTACTTTTAATTCTGTGTTCATTATTATTACCTTTAGCAGTTCTCGATGTACCTTCAAACTAAAGACGTTTATATCTGGCCCTGTATCCAGTGAACAACTGGGGTTCTTCCCTTGCATTTGTATTGTTACACTAGGCCTACCTTGTATCTTATGAAACATAATTTCTGCTCTTTTAAATTCCTCCAGTGACAATAATTTTGTCTCATTTACTTCTTTCTTTCAGAAATTAAACAATTTAGATAAGATCACACTTTCACTCCCGACTCTCCATATTAATAGTATTATCAATCATAATACTAATAATATAAATATCGATATTTTGGGGATTTTCCTCACGAGATTCTAATTGATGACTCCTATCAACTTCCGCCTGATGAAGCCCTCCCATTTTGGATTCCATAATCACATTACCTCTCCACTAGCTCTATACCCTCTACTCGGTCAATAAATCTATCGCAATCTAAAACATCATTATATCTTTTTATTTTGCTCACGACAACCTTATAAAGAGTCTCTCGAAAATCTGGCTTCTGTCACTGAACTTCATTATATTCTATTCTTCGTACTTCTTGATTTTAGTAATATATCTTAGATGAATTTCCATTTCTCTTTCATTTTGTACATATATATTTGGACAGTATTGCCTAAGGTATCCAATCTTTCCGCAATCGAAACGTTGTGGCTTAGATCTATTCGGATATTCCATACTAATATGGCCGGTTCTATTGTATGTTCAGCAGACTATCTGTGTTTTTATAACCTGTGTTCTGATTTCTTTTCTTCAAATTAATACTTTAAACAAGTTTCTGCCTTACACATTACCACTTTTTTAATTTTAATGTTCCCGGGACAGTGTAATAAGAGATGTTTGGTCACCTGCTCTTCATTTAGCTAGTTCGAGAAAATTCGTTTTACCATCGTTTTAACCTTCGAATCCAAAAGATCTGTAGTGTAACTGTGAGTAAGAGCTTCCTAAATTTCTTCAACTGGTGGTTTTCTCTTCTGGAATGATAATTTCAGTTTTTCTTCGAATCCTTCAGCTTTAACATTTTTCGCCAAATATTCTGCTTCCAAAGCCGGATGCAATATTTTGACGACAATTGTTTCCCTTAAATTCTTCCTAATGGCTAAAACTTCGAAAAGTGTCTAGCAATCCTTAATAAAGATGCCTAGATGTTTGGTGTGGTCGCCGTATTAGCTACTGTAAATTCTTGCTTTTGATTCATATTGTAAAATATAGGAAATGAGACACTTGAAACGCTTCAATCAATGTATTTTAACAAAATATTTTAAATATTAATAAATATGAATTAAATAGTTAATTCTTTATAATTAAGCCAATTATTTTTTTAACCTTTTAATTGATTGTAATTATTGTAATTATTGTTATATTAATACTTATTAATATTTTAACTATATTTGCTTTATTTTTATAATCCTTAGAAGCTGGAAGCATTACTAAAACAGGTCACATATAAAAAAAGGAACACCATATATAAAGTTGTTATTACATTAATCAAAGAAAGAAAGATAAAATAGAGACACCTAAAATAGTTAATATCAGAATAATCACATTGTCATTCTAATCTCAAATCAACCATTATTGATTCTTGTCCTTTTGATTTTTCTCTATTCTTGGCTGTTTTTGTTGTTGCTAGCGGAGGCAGAAACAAGGAAGCCAGATAATACAGTATGATTGATATAAAATATTAATGAATTACATAATATTTAAGTTTCTTTCGATATTGAGTATCTTATATTTCTAGGAGAAGAATAAGGGTTTTGAAAAATGAAAAAATAATAATTTTAATAATTAGCTTTTATTCAAAAATAAGTAGAAGCTTTCTATAAAGTATTATGTAACAAAGCAAAAATATGAATTCTCAAAATTTTTAATCTTCAAATAAAAGCACTAGTACTTGGAGGATAACAAATCCGCAATGTTAAAAATTTACCTTGCTTAAAGACTAAGCATTTATTATTAAATTTATCTTAAATTTATCGGTAATTTGATCCAATTTTTCGCTACAGATAACTTTTCACCTTTTAAGGTGTTAAAATAAAGAGCAGCCACTACCATAGTGATAGATCCGATGAAATATATATTTAATCTGAGTCCGAATATGATAACTGACAAAATTGTTGTCAGAATCATTGATGTTGATATCAAATAGAGCCGGACTATATTATTACGATGTTTCATGATTACCCCCATTATTATTCCCAATGCAGCTTGGGTGATGACCAATAACCAAGTCCATAAAGTAAATCCTGTGAAGACCTCATAGTCATCAGCTATAATTTATTTTCAACAATTTATTAAAATTGCACAGAGAAAAGCCTTACTTTTGTAAGATTGATAGAGAAATACGATTCCATTCAATATAATACCAAAGATATACAGCATGCCATTTTGTAAATGAATACTGAGCTGAAAAGAGAAAATTATCATTTAGAGTATGAATTCAAAAATAAAAGTATATTTCTGTAAAAGTATCAATACAGTTTAACTAAGCTCACATTAAAAAAACCCCTGTTGAACATACGATTTTCGTTGTCCTAGCAACTATCAGGCTTTTAATAAGCAAATAAACCATTTAAAACACAGTGATCGTTTTAAAGAAGTGATTTTTACAAAATTTCCACAATCTCAAATAACGAATATCACACAATTTTTAAATTAAAAAGATAGAAAACGGGAAGTCAAACATCTATATTCTGAGCTTTTACTATCAAATCATAAAGGCTTGAAATTTTATTTATTCGAAATGTATTCTAACATGATTGGAGTTCATAAAATTTCAAGGTAAAGAATTTTTTTATTAATATTTAAACAATAAAGATGGATCATTTGTTAAATTACGGAACCCCATGCACTTGAATACACGCTTGTAACGAAAATCGAATTAGGACAAGTGGATCGATGAATGAGTTAACTTGTTTCGCTGATGGGATGAATTTTAGGCTCTGTGATTGTCGAACTTAATTTTTTTGAGTTGGTCTAAGAAAACACCCATCATTTATTTTAGGTATTAAAGAATTTAGAAAACTTAAACATGGCCTCCAAGAGTTAAATAAAATATATTAATGATTTTTTCACTCAAAAAGAGCTCAACAAGTTTATT
Organism: Bipalium vagum; assembly: GCA_037834085.1. Taxonomy (NCBI): domain Eukaryota; kingdom Metazoa; phylum Platyhelminthes; order Tricladida; family Geoplanidae; genus Bipalium; species Bipalium vagum. The sequence goes on from JBBMKC010204346.1 coordinate 13,199, forward strand.
AAAGGTTATAAAAATGATGTTCTAAATGAAAAGTTCGTTAACATCCTGAAGACATTGGTCGATCATTTAGTCAAAATATTGTTTACTGTCGAGAAATATCTCAAAGAAATTATTCTAACCAGTTAAGTTGTTTTTTTTAACAATAAATCTGAATTTTTTACGCAGGTATTACGATTTTTAAAAATTGTATCAACCAGTAAGAATTTTGACATTACACTTTCTATTAACAGAAATATTAGTATAATCTAATTCTAAATGTCAGCACTATTTATTGATTTTTATTTAAATCGGAAATTGTTTATTGGAAATTTTTATGGATTATTATGTAATCAATTCAAATAACATACAGAAATTTTAAAAGAATCATACATTTATTGTAAAGAATAATTTATTATTGTTGGGTTATAATAATAATAATAATAATAATAATAATAATGTGGAGGCTCAAGAGAAATTAGAATATTAGACATTGATTACTGACCTTTTATTAATTATTGACCTTTTTGTTATATGTAAATAA
>JBBMKC010204357.1:0-13717 GCA_037834085.1 Bipalium vagum
CAGAAATAGCCCTCTGGTGGGGAACTCAAACACAATCCCAGGGTTGGGTAAATTAAAAATATACTTGGAATTCTCTGATAATATACTCCGAATAACGATTGTCTTCTCAGAATAATGATTGTTTAATTTCTCGTTGTCGTCTGCTTGTTGAAGGCGAATTTATGGAGAAATCCTTCTCCTTATATTGTATTTTGGTTGACGACTAATCAGTCGTAGACCAATTTTTTTTAATGGGAAATGTCAATTCCCCTTTTAAGATCATTAATCCTAAATAGGTCCCCCCTTGCGGACCCTGATCTAATCTTGCAATTTAGGTTCGCCATTGTCAAGATTAGATCCCAATAAAAAAACATTTATTGCCTTTTTTTCCTTTTGAATAACTTTGTACTTTTTAATTAGTCAAAATTATTATTCTTAGTATTAGTATTATGATTATGATTATTATTATTATTATTTGTCCTTTTTGGGCTCAATTTATTATTATTTTTTTCTTATTATTTTAAACACCCTTTTACAATTTTCATTAAGACGGGTAGGTGTTTTGGGTAAACTCAACAGATTCAAGAAGAGAGATACACATGGTATAAGCACAGACCATCGGACCACAGTCATAAGTTTTTCGTGGAATGAGGATTTAGAATTAAATTAACATTTACACAGAAAATGATATTCAAATTCTCTGCTAGAGATAAGAAAACGTCGCGTAAACGGATCCAGAGGATCGATAAAATATGAACTCAGTCTTTTTTTGTTGTAAACAAAAAGAAACCAATGTTTGTTGACTAAAGTCAACGCAAAACACAAGATTGAGGCTGAATAAGCAGCTTTCTGGATAGTGTGAGACCATTAATTCGCTTACATCTGTCCAGAGCTTTGATGAGCAAATTAATTTACTGAATCAAGATCTTTTTCTATTCCACCTCAAAGAATCGTTTCCCCCGTATTTTCAGACTTATATTTGAAAGAGTCAATCACACTATTCGCACATTACCTCAAATTGGGATAGAATGTCATTACTATTTTCCACTATAAATCTCAAAGAATATATTTAAAATATCATTTCAAAGGTTATCAATCTATTCCACTTATCAAGAGCTTGAAAAAGAGTGAGTTGTTTAAACTTGTTAAGGATACTAATCGATTTACAGTAAAATTTAGATTTTGTGTTTAATTTGTAGACAATTTCATCACCAGTGATACAAAATCAATCATTGAAAGAAGTTCGAGATTATCTAATCACATAATCGAGAATATTGAATTCATTGTGTAATTAATGTGTAATTTTTTCAAGAAGAGAGTTCAAATGAAATGTGATTAAAACTGGCTTAGTAAGATAGTTTTCTGTTCCCAGAATAACATCCAGTCCCTCACCCGTCTTTGATAAATTCAGTAAATTAGATTTACAAAAGTCAAACAGGAAATGAGAGCAATTTTCAGATGAATGAAACATATCAAAAATTTCAAAAAATTTCCAATCGTAGATTGAAAAATTGGACGGGAAACCAGCATCAATTTTAAGCTTAGAAATGAGATAAAAAATTTGATTCTACTCGTTTTGTAAAAAAAATGCTTGCTCAGAACAGGAAACGTTTGCAGTAGCTTAATTATCTTATTTTCTGGTATTTTTGTGAATTTATGATTTCTATCATGAGTGACGCAGTTAAATAGAACCAAATTCAAATAAAAGAGTTTTCCATTAAAGCGTTTCAGTTTTGTTCTAATTAAAAAATCTGATAAGCAATGATTTTTTATTAATTTATTAATCACATTTATTTTCCTAGTCCTCTTCTCTAAGTCTGAAAGAAAAATAGTTTTGGAAAAATCATTTGAAAGTATATGTAAAAATTTGGAGATTGACGGGCACCTCAATAAATTCATTAAATAAAAAGTTTAGCTAACAAAGCACGATTCAAAAAGTTGATAATTGTCAATAGTTTTCTAATTAAATTTATAAGCATTTTTAAAAATGTGAGAAAAAATTGTCACCGAATATTCAACAGAAAATAATACTTGTTTATCCAAGAGAAATTCTACTACTCCATGAATATATTCGTTTTTATTTTCCTTGGTTACAGGAATATTCGTACCATTTTCAACTATTTCGAATGTATGCAACTTTCCAAAAGTGTTTTGAGTAAGAACAAATTTGAAATTGAAACACTCTAGTTCATCGTCAGTTTTCGACAGCAAAAGTAAATTTCTTAAAGAGCAATGTTTAAATAAATAATATTAAAATGTAATAATTAATAATAATAATATAAATGTTAAAGTAAATAAATTTTTTTGACTAAATAATATTATTTCGATTTAAAAATTTTCATTTTGATTTTTAATTAATGATTTTAGATGAGTATACGTTGTCAAAAAAATATATGGGTACTATATTGAACCAAAATAACTATTGTGGAGATTCTAGCCTAAACCATTACAGAGCAATACTATCTGATTTGATTTTTTATTGTTTTGTATCATATTGGTTCGATTTTGGCAAAATGACTAACCTTAGGATAGTCATTAGGTTGTCGTGAGTCTAATGTAATAATTTTGATTCAGACACTTGAAATATTGCAGTTGCAAATAGATTCATTATTTTTGTGTTACTTTCGAGACAATATTAAAATGAATATTGGTATTACATCATAAACTTCATGCGAGTAAGACCAAATGCATTAAAAACATTTTTCTATAAAATCAAATATAAACTAATCTTTTTTGTCTTAATAACTAAATAGTACTTTTGGTTGATAATTTGAAATAATAAAAGTGAGTTAATCAATTCAAAAAAGGTTAAAACTTGTTTTATTTGTTCCATTATTTTATTATTTTATTAATTTCACTTCTTTTTTTGCTTTCATACTTGATTCTTTGTTAAAAATGTACTTTAGATGATGATTTTAATATTAAGTTTTAATAAAAAAGCTTCTTCTACGTTAATGTGTTAATTTACATACTTATTTGAATCAAAAAATAATCAAGTTTTAGGAACTTAACAATATTAATAAATATCTTAATGAAAATGAATAAAATAATTTTTCATTGGATGGGATTTTTTGAGAATAATGTACCCAAATTATAAATGGTACCCCAACTTTTATGCAAACATGTATATTACTTTGCAATAATATGAAATTACTTACTTTGCTACTTCCATGTCCACAACATTTAAATCATTGATGTTATAAATCGTTGCATTTAAAAATAACAACTTTTCAAGGAAAAAAGAAGAAAACTGTTTTACCAATCCGCAACCATTTAATATGTTCTAAAGAGGAAGTTAGAATAAATACGGGATATTAATTCAAATACTTAAGTACATTAATTTAAATGAAATAATAACATTAATTTAATAAAAGACAAATCAGGTTTTTTATTAAATTATATAAGTAATGCAATTGTTTTAATAAAACAATTTTCAGATCAAATATTTAAATGGTATTTCGTTTACAAATTGAATCAAGCAGAAACATCAAAATATTCAACTTCAACATATATGAATATTTAGAAATGTGAATTCTAATTTAATATCAGGGAAAACGCGAAAAGAGCATACGAATCCATTTGTTTCTTTGGACCTATATGTAACGATGTATGAATTGTGAGTATTTAAACTGATTTCTAATTTTTTTATTGTGTCTAATTTAAATTTTTAATTAATTTTAAATTTACTTTAAATATTTATTTTAAAATATTTTGTTTTGAAATGAATTCTGATATTTAACGTCACAATATATTAATTTATTAAGAAAGGAAAATTTGATTAAGTATTATTGTTTTAGAAAGCATTCAAATTATATTATTCAAATTGACTAATTTTATTGATATTATTCGTGTTTTGGTTTTAAATGATTTCTATTCAATATCATAGACGAATAGTGCCCCTGTGCTATTTGTCAGATTGATCGGCACAGACACAAAAAATCAATAGCAGTGTGTTAGAAAACTGTTTTCAACAACTTACACGTATGTTTGTAGATGAGCTCATTCATATCTGATAAAAACCAAAGTTTTGCAAGGTGTCCTTGTCTCAATAAAGGCAGTAAAAATTCTTTCTTATTGAGAATTGTTATGGAAGATGAGAAATAGATGCAATATGGCAATCCAATTATCTGTAACTAGTGGGATATCAAAGGTATACTATATTATTTTATTATTATACTGTATGATCTGTTAGAATATGGTGTATCAATTACTCGATATAGTTAAAAATTCAATTTAGTCAAAATTTAAAGTTTTCACCTGTTTTCTGGAAACAGAAAACGTCACATTAAATTGTTACATAACAACAAAAGGCCAAATTCTTTTAATACCGGGAAGGTTCTGAGAATCATTTGTTCACATTACCCGATCACAGAAACATATTCTGCAATTTCACCATTATTTTTCAAATCTTTATATATGGATACTTCTAGTTTCAATAAACATTCATAATTGTGCTGTTATGATGTATGAGTTTAGACTGTTTGGTTTCTAACCTTTTCCGAACTAAGATAGTTAATTTCAATTTGCCATAATGGAAACAAATTCAACACTTATTAAGATGTATTCTTAATTTCAAATAGTCGTCAAATACAAACAAAAAGTAGATAATTTATATAAACAAATCAAAATAAATTATAATAAAAAAGGGTTTAAAAAAAGTTAAAATTAAAAATCATGTTATTTTATTCACACCGCACAAATTGAAAAGGTATTATCATTTGCAGAACGAAAAAAACAATTTCTCTCATTTTTTATGCTTGTTTATTTGCAGAAAATCTTTTACTGGAGAATTTTTAAGGAACAAGCAAATGATTGATATTTATGAAGAACTTTGATTAGTTGATGTTATTTTTATGAATATGTAGTAAAAGCCAAGGTCTGCTTTGCCAATTTTTAGAAATTTTGAAGTATCAATAATGAAGTTTTAGATATTGCTTTTTATAAATAGAAATTAAATCAAAAATAATATTAAATATAATTTTAAAAAAATTAATAAAAATATACCAAAGCTAAAAGTTCTCCTAGCAATTTATAATATTTCTTATATTCTTTATTAAAATTTTCAACATATGGATTTGGATATAGAAGTTGATTTCCATCACAGCTGAATAAATGGTTTGCTGGATTCAGTCCATCGTTCAACAGTTCATAGATAAATTTGTCTTTCGAAATTTCAACTTCATTTAATTTGATATTATAGTTATTTTTAAATGAGAAAGCTGTAAATAAAAACATTTTTAAAACATGCTAAAATAATTGTAAAACAAAAAAATGTGTAACACAAAAATATATAAAACAAAATTTAAAATTTTAATTTAAAAAATATTCAGATTCCATAATACGAAATTTAATTAAATACAAGTTTTAAATTCATCTAATAATGTGAAAGATTAAAAGTATTCGTAATTTGTTTGTAAAATCAACTATACTATTAATTATTTTAAAGATAATTTCGAAATGTGTATTTTATAAGTTCAGTGTAACCTCTCTAAATTACAAACTTTCTAATCCGTCACTTCTTGTAAACCGCCCGCTTGTAGACCTTTATGTCAAATTTCCAAAAATCGCCAATTCCCATAATTCGAAAATAAATTTAAACAGCATTAACACAAAATATAATAATATATATAAGTGCAAAAGGAGAAATTCATTAAACTCTATAAAAGGAAAAGAACTTCTTAGAATTTAGCAGTAGATCACCGTCGAAGAAACTGCTCTTATTGGGTTATAATTAATTTTATTTTATTTATCATTAATTATTGTTTTAATTAATTATTCTATTTCATTTTAGATTACATAGAAAAGTATAACAAATCATACTTTTTATATTTTGTATAACCGAGTATAAAATGAATAAAGCCTTACAAGAATGAGTAACAAATTCATGATCAGAGTCTTTAGAGCAAATTTTAGTACTCCGGATAAGAAATGAATGTTTTCAAAGGAAAATAGTGAGATCTTATATCTTGAAATGGACCAAGGAAATCGTTGAGGAGTTGATTTATCTCATATTATATCATATATCAATTATAATAATATAATAAATTTATAATATTTTGAAATTACTTGAATATCATTAATAATTACTTAACCCTAGTGCTACCACTGGGGTCCATATGGACCCCATGAATACTTTGAGATGAAATATCTTATGGATACTTCATTCGATTGCGCAATAAATTTTGGACATTTAATAATATGACAAAATTTATGAAATGCATTCATATAATACAAAAATATCAAACCATAATGGTAGGGCATTGTATTGTAACACTCACAGCCAATGGGGTCCCATTTGACCCCATTTCAATTTATTTTACTTATAATCAATTTACAAAGGAACTACCGTATTTCTAACTTTTATTTGTCAATAAATAATAGAATAACATAACACTGAACTTCGAAAAATGTGAACGTTTTAGACATTCCTTGATGCAGCACACGAAATACATATCAATTCCGAATGCTCTTTGCACACAAACTTGCCACATTTGCTGCATTTCTCACGTACCTTACGATCAAGATCTCGAGCGCAACAACAACAACGTCCACGTTTCCTTGCTCCACTTGGAACTGTCAAAGTTTTATTTCCCATATCAACAGGCAATTTTCGCTGAAAATTTTTTTTATCAAATCTTCTCCCAGCATTAGCAGAAATACACGCCTCCGGTATTTCTTCTGATTTTCCCAAACAGAATTTATCTGTGTCCAAATAATAAAAGCATTTAGGCCACAAATATCGAGAAGATTATAAAACATGATAACTGGCCACCGATTAGACTTTCCTTTCGTTGAATAACATCGTAACATTTGATCAGCCGAGTCTACCCACCGTTGGTTTGATTGTAATCAATAATTATTTCAGGTTTTTGCATTTCACTTTGTAAATTGATTTGGGGCTGATCATGCATGGAACTGATAAGAGGGGTTTTATTATTATAATCTCAAAAAATCGCCTATCTTTATCAACGGAGGAGGTATTATTTCAGGTTTTAGTGAACAAAAGGTTAAATAATTTGAATTGAAAAAAATTAAAAATGTTAATTTAATAAAAGATGTTAATACACAATTAAAACATCTTATTTTAATTTTAATATCGATATCAATATGGAGCTTAAAAATCATTTTATCATTCACACATCAATTAACAAAATGAGAGGTATTATCAATTTTCAAACTCATTTATTGATTTCTTTGATTTATCACAAAACTATTATAAAAACAATTTTTAGGTTCTGGCCATTGTTTAGTGATTTATTTTCTGATATTAAAATGCAACTAAACTTTTATTAACAACCTGTTTTTTAATTTTGAAGCTAGATTAACAAAATGATAATAGATATATCCTTACTCAATATGAAGCAAATAAAATGTTAAAGTATAAACTAATATATACAAATTCTCATGTACATTTACTACATTTCAGTTTTCCCAGTCAACTTTTCACTAAGTGTAGATGTTCTCCTATCCCAATCTAATTTTAATTAAAATAATACACGACAATGCCTTAAATAAATGTGATTTATGCGTGACTGATAATTAAAAATTAATAATACACGAATATTACTTCATCATTTCGTTGTCTTCTAAGGACTTTAATTGATATATCACTAAATTAATTATTATTTCAGACAGATGCACTTTAATATTTTATAAAGAATATTTTATCTTTTCGCAATTTTAGATTATTTAATTGAAATATTTTAGATAATTTGGTTGATGATTTTCCAATACATTTACTCAATTTGTTTTACTGCACAGTAGTTAATAATAATGTTTATATTTGTGTATAAAAATTCACAGTGATATTTTAATTTATGTTTTTATTTATTTTGTTCATTATGAGAGATCAATTTTGATAAAGACTAAATGGGTTCTGTCGCCATAAGACTTCTAAAAGCATTATTTCTATTTAATTCATCAATAAAATAATTAATAGATTCAGTAAAATGTTTGACCAACCTGATCTCTTATGCAAAACGTGTCAGGAAAATTATATTTCCCTTAATTAGCCAAAAAACTACGAGCAGGACTTATATTATCAACTTTGTTGATTTATTTCCGAAATAAACAATTATAAAAACTGATATTCTTGGCATGGCATAAATATTTCTGATAAATCTTTTCAATGATTAATTAATATTATTAATTAATTAACTTTTGAACTTTTATTTATAATTATTTTAATTATAATTTTCATAAATATTCGATATGATCAGCCCCGTTTATCTGATTTATACTATTTATTATGGTTAGGTTACATAGTAAGCTTCAAATCAAATTAATGAGTAATTTCAACATCAATAAACTATTAATTAAATATTTCGGAATCCGATATACCCCTCAGAATAAACTTAAATATTATCAATTGTCAATATTTTTTTTAGGGATCAACAATAAAGGGAAATGGTGTCATGATTTGACTCGACCAAGTATCACAAAGAAATATTGCGTTTTTAGTTGAAGTTTTGAAAATGATAGATTTTATTTTGATGCAGTCTTTCTTCAAAAAAAGTATTATAACAAAATTGACAAAAAATTACATTAAAAAATAGATTTCAGAAAATATGCAGACAATTAGAAAAAAATTGTTTCTTGAATTTTATTAACGTTCATAAACATTAATTAATGTAAAGTTTCAAAAACTCGAATTTTTATATAAAATTACAGGAATAAAAATAAATCTGAAGAATACTTAAAAGTTCTGACATATTTTACATCTAATGGACCTTTTAAAGAAAGAGGCTTTAATAGAAATTTATTAATAAAAGTTACTGAGATAAATATTTTAAAATAAATAAATGAAATTAATTTTAATTATGTTCTATTGGGTTGTCCCGAAAGTTCTTTCGATTTTGGATAACACATATTTAGTAACTCTACCTGCACTTCTAAAACGAGTTTTATATAATCACTGTTAATCATTTTATTTTTTAATGTTATTAATAAGAGTATGAATAAAAACAGAAATATTACTGATTGTCAGTTAATTTGCATACAATACATAAATTAAAAGCACTTATCAACAGATTTTATGTTATGGTATATGTATGATATATTAATAATTTCTTTAAATTATTTTTATTAAGAATATATAATATCGATGTTGAACAAAAATTACAATATTTTTGATATTTATTGCCGAGACTTAATCACTAACTGTAGACTATTCTGACTGATAAGAAATCTCGACACTAATGTTTATCGTTTAGTATTAATTATGGCACGCTTGATTTTAATGATTCCACTTATGATTTGGTATAATGGTAAAATGAGGATAGTCAAATGAAGAATTTCTCAATAATTGAGGTTTACTACGAGTACATATGTAATGTTGATTTTCAATAAAAAATCCCCGGCAATTTCAAAAGATATATAAAAAGTAACTTATTTAAGGAAATGATCTTTGATATGCACATTTCTTACATCTGCCAGATAATATCTAGATATAGTTCCAAAAGAACTTTTCTGGTTTTGAGGAAAACTATTCAGAGATCCATTTATGGACATCTTTGTAAACTTTAAAGTGCTACCGAGAAAGTCCATGTGTCATTGACTGGAACAGATGAAAACCTGAAAAATCTAGATCTGGTGAATATAGTGTGCGATATCTTTCAACATGTTTTTAACTGCTTACGAAATGTAAGGTATTGTGTTGTCATGTCGGAAAATAACCATATCATGTAAATTATCTGTTGAGGAATACCTAATCTTGTGGCAAATTATTTTAAAACTGATATGTATAAATTTTCTAAATCTTGGTCTTCAAATTTTGACGTTTTTTATCCCTAACTTGAAATCGTTATTTCGTTATTACGTGTTTTCCATAAATCTCACAGTGTATCAGCAGCTATCTGCGAAACATTTGATTATAAAATAATATACAGAAAGCTCCTTATGATCTTTCGAGTACAATTACTACTTTCATATCCTCTTATTCATGTAATCAAATAGATATTTCTTGTTCATGTGGATGTTAGTGTTAGTTTCTAGACAATTGTCCATTCCCACATATGCTCAAAAGTACATTGATCTTCTTTGGAAATTCCTATTCATTGTGATCATACTTAAACATGACTTTGTAATTTATTTCCTTCTAATTTGCTTTAGCCGCTTATCATTGTTTACTTGATATGAATAGTTTCATTCATTTCCTGACATTTTTTATTTCTTGGATTCTTTCCTATATTTTTCATTCAAATTCATTTTATTATAAATTATTTTATATATTTTAAATTTTATACGACATAGTAATTGAATGCGTATTGTTTAAGTATTTATCAGAAACTTAATATTAAAAGGTACTTTCGCTTCATCAATTTTACTAGAATCTTATATTCAAAAATAACATAGATTTTTCATTAATCCACGATTTTTGAAAATAGTTCTACAAATAAGATTAAAGAGATTATATACCAGACCAAAAAAATTAATCGGATACTTTCTTTTCCCTTAAATTTAAAATCTACTGATATTTTTTCATTTTGAATATCCTTCCAAGACTCTTTACACAGAAGCTTGCTTGAACTGTCATCCATTATCACTAATTTTTGTACAACAGGCGACACCAGTTGTTTGTATGTCTTCTTGCAATTCCTCTTAACCCCTTCGGTTTGATCTTTGTTGTACATTGGAGCAGTCCCTCTTGCCTTTCTTATAATTCCAAGTTGTTTCTTTAATCTGCATGCTGCTGATGTAGATAACTTTGGTTTCTTTGCAGCTGATCGGATAGACAAGGACGGATTTATAAGAAATCGACTGTTCAACTTTGTTGTAAAAAACCGTTGGAATTCGGCCACATGACTATTGATATTCATTAATACCAGTTTTGATATACTGTTCTAGAGCTCGGCAATGAAGCGCAATTAAACTCATGTTGTGTAAAATGATTTCTAGTCACTATACGATCGGAACTATGACTTCGAAAAATTCAATAACTTGTCTACTTTTAATTTGGTTGAAATTCGTTTTCATGTTGTTGTAATAAAAATTCAATTTATACTTAAACAAAAAATGATTTATTAAGAAAAAATCATTAATTTATATTAACACGCTTTTGTATACCATAAATTTTGGGACAGGAATTTCGGTATACCTATTATCAATTTCATTTGGAATTGTGTTCGTAAACTTAACTTTTGAAAAGAAAGTGCATTACTTTTTATGCTTTCTATTATTTTTAATTATGGCTGGAAATCTTCTAGGCATTGATTCTACTAATAGTTTTTTAGTTTCAATTGTTAATTCCCATTTTTTTAAAATTTGTAATTTTTTGTGTAAGGGTGTTTTATCTTAACAGTCTAATTCCAATTAATGTGAAGGTAGTGACCAATCATCGTAAAAATGAATTCCAAATAATGACAAAGACAACTTATAATATGTATTTTTGTTTTACAATTAACAGAATTTTTGTACAATAAAATGACAGCGAAAAGTTTATTTTGATCAAATTAACAATTAATTTATTTGATGAAGAATTCAATCTACACTAGGAAGAGTGTGAGATGCCCTAAAGAAAAATAACGAGTCGGAAGACTAGTTTACCAAACAGTAATGACCAGAAAATAACAAAATAAAAAGTTGAAGTAATTAATTAAAAAGCAGAAATAGGAAATTGTATTCATGTTCTGTGTAACTTAAATTAAGTAAAAGTGAATGTAAAAATTCACTTACAATTTGTAGCTCTTTTCTATGCTGAATTAAAATGAACTCAAATTTCATTTGTAATAAGAATTCCTTGATTTTTAGTTAAGATAAGCTAACTTTGAAATTTGTTTTAAGGGTAAAATTATGAATTTCCTTGCGTCTGTTTGATATTATTTACTTTCTCATATTGATGTTATTCTACTACTCTCACTAAATATTTTAATGACGTGTTCTTTATCTTTACTTTCATCATTATGTTTTTTTTATTTATTTCTTGTACTTTATCTTTTTCTCATGTAGGTATTTTAGTACTTCACTATTTGTAGTACTCCATAGCAGTACTATATTGTAGTATTTAACTATTTATTTTTACGTTACACAGTTATTTCTTTTTGATTTATTATAAACATGTTTTAAATTGTTATTTCTTAATTTGTTATATTGTAATTATATTTTTAAAAATTAAACTCATTAATTATTTTTAAGGTCATTATCAATAATCTTCTCTTCTCTCGGCTTTTGCATGCCTTAAGAAACTTTTAGCATGTTTCAAAACATACGTATTTTTTAACTCTCACCTGCCTTTTCTCGAATTAAATGGTAATCGCTCTTGTAGTCTTCCTTTTTTATTTCAATTTATAGGATTCCAGTTATATCAGTGTACGTTTTCTTTTAGCCAAAGTAATTTATTTTTTATTTAAAAAATATTAGTTTTAAAATATCAATTTTTTTTAAAATTAAAATTTGTCACAGTTTTTATATAAATCAATGAAATTCCAAAATAAAATAATTTTTATAAATCAATTAGATTACTAAATAACATAATGTTTATCTATTGAATTTGAGGAATTTTGGACTGTTTTTGGTTTAGAATTATGTTGGCATTTTTATTTTCTTTTTCTTTTCGACTCTCACAAATTGCCTTAGAGTATTTTAATACAATTTAGGTAGATTTTGATTATTAAAACATGTTTAAGTTTAAAAAGTGAAGTGCACTGTATTGTTTCTTTCAAAGTAATAATCTTCAGCTAGCATGCATTTATTCAAATACTTTTTCCAATCCTCCTCGCACTTCTCATATTCTATTCTTTGCATTTTTCTTAGAATTTCCTTTATTTTTTGATTTATCGCTTCAATTGACTAAAACTGAAGGCTACAAAGTTGAGGTTTCAACTTTAAAAAGTGATAAAAATCTTACGGTGAGATATCGGATGAATATGAAGCCTGTAATCGTTTAGTGTTTACACAAAAAATTACACATCAGCAATGAAGTGTAAGCTGAGGCGTTATCGTGATAAAAAATCCAGGAGTTTACTATCTATTTCGAATTTTTCAAGTGTACTACTGGATTTGGTGGCCTCATAACACCTAGATTCACTGTTTATTTGAATACGGGAAGGGTTCAAGACATACAAACGCAGAATTGTTATCTAAACCAAGATGCGAAACATGTACACAATGCCAATTAGCGCATGAGGAGGCGAAAAAGTGAAGATGAAAGTCAGGATGTTGGATGCAATAGGCAGAGAAGACGTTAAAAATTCAGAAAAGAACTTGAAATGGAATGTCCCTAGAGGGCTAGCACATGCAGGGATATATGAAGGGAAAACATAATATAAAAGGTTTGTGGAGTAAAGTACGATGGTACTCTCAGGGTGCGACGCATGCCAGAAGCATAAAGTAGTTACATCGGTGACAAATGAGGTCACAGTAAAATTGGACCAACAAAGATACGAAGATCCATATCAAATCCAAAGAAAGATACATGGAAGCCTATACTTGTTAGGACATGCAGATGGAAGAATTCTGTAGAGGGACGTTGAAAAGTTAAAAAAATTCTCGAGGGGGGATATAAGGAGTGGTTCGATAAATTAATTTGCTTGAATTTTTTTAAAAAAGGACCTCGCGCCTAAATTCCATTAATACCACAACATTTCCAAAATGATTACCCAAATTAATTTCCCAAGGGAAAAATAACTCCTTAATTAATTTTAAAATCCGTCCTTAATTGAGGACTAATTAAAATTAAAATAAGCACTAATTTATTATTAGTGGTATTATTTTTTTCCTTAAAAGGAAATTATTTGTTTAT
>JBBMKC010204368.1:0-12059 GCA_037834085.1 Bipalium vagum
ATTTTATTGTCACGATTTTATTTTAATAGTTGATTGCACATTCAAACCATCACCCAGTCGATTTTAACATAAACATAGTTAACGCAACCTTTCACATATTCCGAACGTTACACTCTCTAAATTAGTAATTGATTTAGTAATAAATAGACTCTTCGAAAATAAAATAATCAGTAAGATAAGTTATTACATTGAAAATCATGCTGATAAAAATATAAGGGAAATTTAATTAAGTCTAAAATTATTAATGTTGTTGGGTGAGTAAGGAAAGCATGGGACTCTATTTCTCCAGAAACTGTTCATGCTGCCCTGAAAAGGTCTTCTTAGAAAAATTATTTCATTTTTGCACTAATAAGTTTATTTATTAGTTATTACATTTTCAATTCTTATTATACTATTTTAAAAAACATTAAATTTCATAAAATTGTGATAAGTACATTGTAAATGTAATATATTTTATAATTAAATATTAAAAAAGTGCTCATTTTGGTGCAGTTTGTTTAAATAATTTTTAATTTTATCTTAAATATATTGTTTACGTTTCTTTATTTTAATAATAAATGAAGTCTTCTAGCCTTTATCTTGAAAGTAAATTTAAATATGATTTCACAATTTTTAATTATTTTGTATATGATAAAAATTAAATAACTCATGTTTTTTAAGATGAATATAATTTACTCAAGGATAATAAATCTATAGAAACAGAAATAAATGCAAACAATTTTATTGATGACATTAGTCAGCTTGATAAAGAGTTTATTACTCTGGAATTACAAAAAGTAAATATTTAAATTATATTAGAAATAATTAAAAATTTTATTTTCAGTTAGAAGAAGAAATAGCAAATTTACAGCAAATTATAACTGCCAAAATAAAATTTGCTCAAGCTTTGAGAAGTCATTTGAAATTATCAGTTTTAAATGAAATTAATAAGGATTCAAGTGAAAATGAAAACTTGATCAAAGAAATAACGAAGTTTATATTTTGATATTAGTTAAAATATTATTTTTTGTTAGATTTAAAACAACCACAGATACTTTATCAAGAAAATCTTTCGAAAAACTTAAAATGTTAATATTATTTTTGATAAATATTAGTTAATTAAATTACTTTAGAACTGCAAACACTATGAAGTCATTAGAAGATGAAATGGAAGATATTGATTCCGACTTGAAGGTATTGCTATTACAAAGAATTTTATTTACATTTGTCTTTGACTTAAATACTTTATCGTTAATTTAAAAATTCTAAATATTTATGTAAATCAGATTTTTCAATTTATTAAAGATTAACATTAATTGCCTTCATTTTGGTTATTTACTTCTTAGCTATCTGTATAATTCTATGGGCTTTATAACTTCAAGAGTTGTTAGTTTTTATTAATATGTTGTGAATTTTATGTCTTGCTTGTAAAAATAATTTAACTCATTAAAATATTATTTCTAGTAAACTCTAAATTTATTTGCTTCAAATTTAATGTTGTTCTGAGTATTTAAAAATATTTTTAATTTTTTTCAAATTCAGAACCCGTTAAAAAATTTTAATGCTAACTGTGATTCTTGGAGAAAATATTCAATTTGTCTTCGATATTATTTAACTTAACTGATTTTTGAAAAGCTGTTTGAAAATGAAAAAAGTTTTAAATAAATTAAACTGTTTGATTTTTTAATTATTACTTTAGAATTTTATTGAATTTATTGAAAAAAATCAGTTATTTTGAATTTCTGTAAAATACATTATGAAAAAATTTTCCAAACGCTTGTTTAACTAAGCTAATTTTATTATTATTTCTAAGTTAACAACTTAGTTAAATATTGTATAAATTTATTTCTATTTCATAATTTAAAATATGGTTAGGCTTATTTTATAAAATAAGTAGATTTATCATAATATCTGTTATTTAGAAGATACCGTGCAAATATAATCCTGGGGATAAAATTTTTGCAAAAGTTAAAGGATTTGTTTATTGGCCAGCAAGAGTACAAATTTTAATATTTTGATATTTTTATAAAAAAAAGTTTAGGTAAATCCACTTCCACCAGATATTATTATTCCTGCTAATAAAATTCCAATATTTTTTTATGGAACTCATGAAGTGTATGTGTAAAATTGGTTTTTAAAATATGACTATTTTGAATAGATATTTTATTTCACCAACATCATGTTGGCCATATGATGAAAAAACCAAAATTAAATGGGGCAAACCAAAACCTCGAGCGCATTTCAATCAAGGAATGACAGAAATAGAAAAATATCCTACCATCTATCAATACGGAATAGTATATCATTTTTTTCATCATCAGATCTATTAAACTAATTAGGATCCCACTGCTGAAGATTTTTTGGCGCAGTTTTATCAATTTAAGAAATCCAATGGACAGAATGCGATACTAGAATCTTCGAATAAAGTTCAGAATATCAACAATTCGGTTTCTGACAACTTAAGTGACAAGGAAAAGGAAGAAAAGAAACAAAATGCGAATAAGAAGCGAAATAAATCCGAATCATCTGTCAATATGAAAGAGAAGAAAGTTCTACATACAGAAGATAAAAAATCAGAAAAAAGCAGTACTAGGAAGCGACATCTGTCGGACTCTGATTTGTCTAGCAATTATTCTTACAATCACGAAAGCATTACAGAAAATAATGATGGACAGGTAGGTGCATCTATTAGAAAAAGGCAAAGATCTGGTACAAATTCATTTGAATGTGAAAAGAAATTAATATCGTTAGATAAAGCAGAGTCAGCTGTAATTTTGGAAAATAATTTGGAGTCGGTAGAAGTCGATGAATCCTTAATGTTTACATTATCAAAGAGTAATGACAAAGTAGAAAAGAATGATTTTAATTTGGAATGTATTTCAGATTCTGTGGTGAAATTAGAAGACAATATCAGTGATCTGGTATTGATTACCGATTCTTTA
Organism: Bipalium vagum; assembly: GCA_037834085.1. Classification (NCBI taxonomy): domain Eukaryota; kingdom Metazoa; phylum Platyhelminthes; order Tricladida; family Geoplanidae; genus Bipalium; species Bipalium vagum. The sequence goes on from JBBMKC010204368.1 coordinate 2,922, forward strand.
AAGGATGTTCCCATAGGTAATTTCTGTGAATACGAATCAAAACCTAAAACCAGATGTCGAATGAAATCAAACAATTCTTTAAACAATAACAAGTCTTCTATAGGATATTCAAAGTCAACTAATGAGAGTGATTCGCCATCGGTTGATTCGGATAATCCAGCTGATGAAGATTTCCGCCCAGTTATTAAACCTAAGCGTATCCAAAAGAATGTTAAGAGTCAAAAAGTAATCAAAGTTTCTTCAAAAAGGCCTACCAAGCAGACATCGAAGAAAACGATACGAAAATCCAAGTCCAGTGCTAAGTCCAGAATTAAAGTCGAAGATGATTTAGTCGATAGTTTGAGCAGTATATCATCTGATGAGGATTATAAAAATTTCAATACAAAAAATATAAAAGATTTACAGGAACAGAGTAATTTCTGTAAATCAAAAGAGGACGAAGTGGAAAAAAAAATTTCCAAAGAACTTAATAATAGTAAGACGACTGCAATTGAATTGAGCGAACCATTAATTATAATGAAAGCAGAAATTTTTACGACTGCTGAGACTACAGTATCTAAAGATATCAACAGTGCTGATAATCAATACGATGAGATAGATAAGATAAATGGTCAAACGAAAAGCGAAGATGAGATATTACCTAAATGTGAAACATATATTGTTGATCAAGTTAGTCCAAAGATTGAAATGGATGTAATATCTACAGCTTTTGAGAAAGAAGATTGTGGTGATTTGCAAAAATCTGATAATTGTTTTGAACAAGATGATAATGTAAAGTTAGAGGAATTGAATGAATTCAATGTAGAAGAACAACCAGAGGCAGAATGTAAATCTCCGAAAAGAAATCAAAATAAGAAATTAGCTAGTTTATCAATATCTGATGTTGACGATGAAGACTTAATTATTTTGGATGCACCAGCCGAACAAACAGTTGATAAAATAAAGGAAGAACAAATTACTAAACTGAAAATAAACTTAAAAGAGGGTAAAACATCAAATATCACAACGAAAATTAATAAGAAGTCCTCAAAACATAATAATCGAAAACGAAATCGAAAATTATCATCTTCAGCTTCGAGTTCAGATTCAGAAACCAGTAAATCTGAAAAACCGAAATCTAAATATAAGCGAAATAAGTTAACAGAAAGAAATTCCGAATCAGAAAACAAAACTGAATTGGATTTGAATGAAAAACCGAGTTTGAGTAAAATCCAAATTTTACAAAATTATAATGCTGATATTCGATCAAGTCTCATTTTGGGTCGAGAAGATTACAAGACTTGTTTGGAACGATTTAAGTCTCTGTGTGAAATGCAGATTAATCTAGTTTCATTGGTTAAAGTTTGGCAGCTTATGGACACAGTTAAAAAAGTATGAAAATTCATATTTTATTTTTGATCTTGTTAACATTATTAACTTGTGTATTAAATAGTGTCGTCGGTATAAGAGAAATGAAGAAGTGAAACAAGAAGCGCAATCTGTTTATAAGAGATTTATGGAAATATATTCTCAGGCCTCAAAAGAAGAAGTAATTATTTTGAAATTATTATTTTGATTTTTTTATTAATTGATTATTTTTAATTATGGATTATTTACTTTATCTCATTTTTTAATATTTATTCTTAATGGAAATATATTTACTAAGGTTAATACTGCACAATCATTGTTAATGCAATATCGTCATCAAAACAACATTCAGAATCAAAATGTCGGAGCCGAATCTAATAAAGTCAATGGTGGATTGGTGCATGGGTCAAATGTTCCAATTTCAGTTGCCGACATGTTTCAGAATAAATTACTGACAGACACAAAATCATCTAAAACCACTGGTGATTCTAACAATCAAAAAATGAGTTCTACAAAAAAAATTTCCATTGGTTCCAATCAATCACAGCCAACAGAAGATGAAATTAATGAAGAGAAAATGCGTCTTTTATCGATGGATCTTGAAGCAAAGGTCAGTGATATCTTGAATAAAATTGAGAAAAATGCAGACGTAAATCCAATAAATCAGCGCAGTCTATCACATTTGTTACCAACAACTGATGAAAATTCTCTCATTAATTTGCCCGTGCATTGGAAAACTGTGAACGATAAAAATTCAGTAGATAAAGATAAAATTGAAGAAGGAGAAATTACCGACGATGACGAAGAGGACGTGGACGCGATTGTGCGTCGCATCGAAGAAGTTGATATAAAATTTTCTGAATCTGAACCGATTTCGATGAATATTATGAGTTCCAACAACAATAGTAGTTCCAATCCAAGTGCACTGGATGCGAGAATTGAGAGTCTTATTAACAATTCATTTATTTCAAACAAAGAACCTTCTCGAATGAAGAAATCCCGCACTTCATCGTCAAAACATCACAAAAACTCGGGGAAAATTTCCAGTCCCTTAGTGACACCTAACTCAAAATCTGACCAATTAAAAGCTGTTGTAATATCATCAGAAATTCCAGCCTCAGCGATAAAATCGGCTCCGTTGATTAGCGCTCTGGAAAGAGAAAGAAGAGAAATGCATTTTGTTTCTGAGCTGGAAGAACAGAAAGATGACATTGAGATTTACGATTTGTTGGGTGTATAGATCGTAATGATTGTCAATTATTGGTATGTTTTCTAATTTCAGCCTACATTTGATTGCTGTTGTTTTCTGTGAAATATATTGATCGAGTAATAATTTACCTTATTGTTCATTAATTTAATTGGCTCTCTCTTCAGACTCTTCATTTATTTTGTTCAACATTTTGTGTTTTGATTCATGAGATTTCATTCGTCACATTTTTAATGTAAATAAATAAAAACATGTTTTAAATTTTTACCTTTGTTGAAACATATTTTAAGTGAACCTCAATTAATAATAGTGAGAAATATCGAAAATTTTATATTCACTTATTGGAAATTTTGAAATGGATAATTCTGAATTGAATTAACTTATGCAAAGAAGTTGAGAAAGAACTAATATATAATTATTAATTAAAATTACTTATTTTTTAATTTAAATGAGTAAATTTCGATATTTTAGTACAATAAAGACTATTATTTTTATCGACATCAATTTATTAATCATTAAATGTTTAATGAACGTTCATAATTTCAATATTTAGAAGGCTTAAAAAACTAAATTCAACTTACATAAGTTCAAAATGTTACAAATATTAGGTTTTTCTATTTTTAAGTGATCAATACTCTAAAATATATTTTTTTGGAAAACCATTGAATTTTGCTCAGTTATTTACTGAATTAACATTACCGACAGTAATATGTGAATGAGGTTATGTTAGCAGCGTTCAAAGAAAATAATTTTTTACATTTAATTTCTTTTAATAATAATTTAAATAATTTTTTTTTGAAAGCTTTTTACAACAAAATTATTCGAATTTTTTGTAATCATTTTTACTGATTTTTTTTTCAGATCGTCTTGCATTGTCGACACTCAATTTCAGTTATCAGGTTTTTTGAATTCTGCTATACTGGTATAATTTTTCATTCTCGAAGACCAAGTTACGAATTGTGCTTATTATTCACAGAAACATTCAGTCACAAGTTTATTTCCAATCAATGGCCTAGATATTATATGAATTTGTCTGTACTGGAAATTATCAATCTATTAAGCTGTTTGTGGAGATCTTATTTCAAAATTGTAAAGCATTACATGTAAAATATTTACTATTTTCAAAACATATTTAACCAACTGAATAATTGTATATTAACTAACGAGTTGTATTTTTCGTTCAATCAATCATTACATGTTTTAGATAATTTATTTAGGGTTTCGTGATCTCAGTTTTGTGTCTCATTAACTTTCATCGATGTTTAAATTTTCCAATCATTACGAACTTCACAGTCTAGTTAATACCAAGGTAGATAGTTACTGCTTGTTGTTATAGTCTTTGAAAATAAACTAAGTCACAAATTTCGAAAGAAGTATTGTTTTATTGGGATTCTCATATAGTCGAGGCTGCGAATAGTTATCGATGAAAACCATATATGATATCAGTAATCTTGAGAATAGTGGGAAAAAATTAATTTTGTTAGAAATCTATATTGAATGAAGTAGATCGAAATCAATTTATAGGAAATCAAGAAAACAAAGTTGAAAACTTATACAAAAAATTGGCATTCTTCAATAGAAATTGGTTTTCACAATATTATCATTAGACTCATTAAATGATAACCATTGATATTGTAAATTAATTTTTGAGTAATCATTTTTCATTTAGAAATAAATAATTAAATGAATGACTCATAAAGCTGTAAGAAAATTTTTAAAGAAAATACCTTTTCAATAATAATCGAAATAGGCTTAAGTATTTTAAAAGCTTGAGATTATTAAATTGGAAATATAATTAATTTTTTTATGGTATTATGTACTTGTTAAATTGAAAATTACTTTATATAAAGTTATTCATAACTTTAATTTTTTTTAATTAAAGTTTTGATTGGTTAATTTTAAATTATTTTTAAGCTAAGAATTTATTATTTCTTTATAAATTTGTTCCGCATTAAAAATAATATCTAGATATTAATCAAAAATTTTCTATAAATAAGATTTTTTGATATAAAAATAAAATTATAATGGATGTAATAATATATATTGATTTTTATAGATCACATTACTCTGTTTTGTTTTTGAACGATTTATTAATTTTGTCTTCAAGAAAATTTAAGATGATAAGAATATCATCATAGATTTATATATATAGAATGAAATAGGAATTAAAATGTGAAAGGCGATTTCTTCTACAATAAAAAAATATTCGGGCGTTAAAAAAATTATATATATTTGTTATGCGATAACGAATTTCTCGTTTTCTATATCCGACGATTAAATTCAGATTTAAATGTTTGGTTTTTTATTTTAAAATGTCATTACACTATTTTTCATTATTGATTTTTTTATTTTGATATGTTAACTAATTTATGAATTATGTTAGATTTTTAGACAGTTTCCAGAATTATTAATTAATCAAATTCTGAAAAAGAAATAAATGAAATCTTTATACTTGAAATTTAAATTATTTTTTTATATTTAGCCTTAACATTTTATATTTTACCTTTATTAATGTAAAATATTTATATTTCACATTCAATTTCTCTAATAACCTATTATTGAAATTTTATTATATTTAGGTCATATCATTGATTATTATTAAGGTTTTGAAATCGAAATATGAAAATTTTTTTAACTAGTGCTATATTAGTTTTGAACAAAAGTTGATCACTTTCCCCACAATTTTCCATTTAAGACAATTAGAATTCATTAAGTTTTAATTTAAACAAATATTTCATAATTTTATATTAAATATTCATATTTTTATATTCACAACCAAAGGAAGAATTAGTTTAAAAATTGATAAACTTATTCTCTTTATGGTATAAATTAATTAATTAATCATTAATTAATTCATTGTTTGGTTTTTATGAATTACATTTCCGTTATCATATTTAAAATTATGAAATCTGATTTTACTTGAATAAATTATTTAAATTAAGTATGAAAAACAAATATAATAGGTGACTAAATTAAATATGTAAAGTTTTTTATTTCAATAATTACAAAGACAAAAAATCTTATAAAATATCATTGATATTTTTATTAAAATTATTTCTTAAAATTTTTCTTTAATAATGGTTAATTTCTGAAATAAACAAAGAAAATTTTTATTTTCACTTTCCACTTACGAAAACTAGTATCATATATAGATATCAAGATTAAATATAAAAGATAGAAACTATTAATAAAATTTTTTATTTTAAATAAATAATTATCCTGTAAGCAATCTTTGATGAAATTTTAGGAATTGATGGTGTAGGTCTGAAGAGAAAAATATATTTTTAACTACCTCATTAATATGTAATTAATATACATAATATTTTAGCATAATTATAGTACCCTCTATTGAAAAGGAAATCATCAATTTAGTACATTAATAAGAGAATATTGGTAATTTATTTTAAAATCTAAATAATGTTTTCTCCTCATTGAAAGTTTATTTAATACAATTTTTCGAAGTAAAAATTAGTCAAATGAGATTTAATAATTTTTACATATAGAAAAAACAGTGAGATAGTTGATAAAGTTTTGTTTTATTAAACTTAATATCTAAAAATTATATATTATTAATATATAAAAAATATTTTTTGCTTTGGCTTAATATTTATTTTGTAATTGTACTATACATAATACAATTTTAAAAGCCGATTCTTAAATTTGAAAAAGAACGTAATATATATTGTGGATAAAAAAATGATCTTATGGTTTTACTGTAAAACCTAAAAATGGAAATATTTTTGACTAAGGTTGAGTTACATCATTTTATATAATAACTTGGTATTATTTCATCGTTATTTACAAATATTGAAATGGTTACAATTTAATGTACTCATTTAATTCTGTAGAGTGCTAAATCACATCTATCTTGGCTTATTGAACATCTTTTATTTCCAAAATAATAAAAAATATAAATGATTTCAGAAAATATTTTATTTCAACTTATCGATAATTAGTTTTTTCTATAATTTTAAGCCTAGAGTCATTAATATCATTCTAACTTTTATTTTAAGGTTCCTGTCTCTTGGAAAAATGGAGATTACGAAAAATGTTTTTACAATAGCTGACTTTTCCATTATGATGTCTTGTTACGAAAATCAAGTTTTATTCTATTTTTTTATCTATAGTATAGTATTTTTGTAATAATTTTAATTTTATTTAGATTTTAGTTAAAGGAAACTAAGGAAAATGAGATGCACTGAGTTGAATGAAATTCTATTGGTATACAATTTTGCACAATTGAGAAATCTTTTAGAATGGAGACACGACATTGAATAATGAAAATAGTTTAAAGAAATAATTAACTAATAATTTTATCTTTAAGAATTTGTTTAAATAATAAATGTGTAAAGCGTACTATTTCAATCTTATTTATCTACTTGGTATTTAAAGTTTTTTACGTCATATAAATTTGTAAATTATTTTGATTCTCAAACTTCGGTGCTCCTTGACGAGAAAAAAGACTTAACAGGATACAAAGGTAATAGAATTATCAGTTTAATTCTATTTAATTTTCAATAGACTTAAAATGTAGCTAATTAAAAATTAAATAAAACTAAATATAAATTTTAAAAATTACAACATGCAGAAATAATTCAATGAAATGACAAACTTTTGAGATGCTTACATTAGAATTATGAGTAAGTTAATTAATATTTTCTAATCAAATGATAATTCTCTAAATTCCGAATTTTGAAATGTAACAAAATAAAATTGATCATTTTAATGAAGTTATACAATTAAATGTTTTAGTTTAACTTCAATTCTATTTATCTCTGTTATGATGATAATTTTTAATTTCAATCTTGAACATCATCTTATTGTAAAAGGAAACAATGAATTTTTAACGATTTTGTCTTTTTTATTCAAGATTAATTTATTACATAATTATTATTTCCTTCATAAAATAGAAATTAAGGGACAATTTGGATAATATAATAAATACAATATTTGAATTGTTAATACAATGATAATTTAGATTTTACAATTTCGTGATTTTTCACAAATTTTTAACTTTTATTATAACATTCAAAAATGATTTACTGTGTTAATAAAATCTTTAAAATAATTCCGGGTTAAAAGACTTTACTAAGTCTTTTTAGAGTAAACTAAACTGTTGGCGACTTTCACGTATGAAATTTATTAAAATTCATCTCATTTTTATTGGAGTAACACAAATTATTTTCGTAAGTTTAACAATTGCAGTTTTTGTTTTCATCTAGTCTAGTCTCAACTGTTATTATTCTTTAAAAGAAATGTACAATAGTGACGTAATTTTTAAATAATGATAAATAAAAGCTTTAAAAACAGAGGGGAGAAAATTTCGTTAGTCAAAAGAAAGAAGAAATTCACCGCAGTATCTGAATAATTAAGTTTAAGTACATCACAAAATAATGATTAAATTTCAAATTTTGCACTGTGTAAGTTATTTTTTATAAAACTATTATTACTTATTTTGTTTGTTTTTCATACCTAATATAACTACTGAATCCAGATTTTTATTCCTTACAACATTTCCTGCATCAACATGCCATTCCGGAAACTCGTGTTCTAGAGTAGATTCATGTTTATTTTAAAATTAAATTAGGCCTAATAATTGAATGAAATGATCATATAAAGAAAAAAGAAGAAAATTCAAAAACCCCTGACGTCTTCTATCTGCAATCAGCACTAAAAGATACTTTTGGCCAATGTCAATTATGGTATGGAAGAATTTCATTAGAAATTTATTAAGTCTGTCTATGACATGAGTTCTTCGGAAAATATACTAACTTTAAAATACAGAGATGAAATTTTTAAAGACCAAACGAATTTTACCATTTCGAAAAATATTACCATAAAGAAATAGTTCTGTTTTTATACTAGAACGTGAATAGGAGTCAATTGTGTAAAGTTTAGAAATCAAGATCGATACAAATTTCAAGAAATCAGCCAGATTAATTATGAATAAATGTGAAATAACGAAACAAAATGTTCACGAAAAATCTATTGAAAAGTGAGTCAGGATTCATTGGTTAATTTAATTTTTTTAGTTGCGGTTTAGATGAATTATACAATTTTGAGTTTTTAGTCTAGTTGAAACGTAATATTGTTGAAATGGTCGAGAAAGTTAAATATTTATGCAACTTTTAATTATTTAATATTTTAATTTGATTTTTCAAAATAATATTACTCAATTTTTGAATCTTCTATTTTTATTAGATGCACTGTAATAATTACAAATCATATCAAGATTATAGACTAATAAAAAAATTTCCCAATGGACTTTGATCTTATCTGGATAGAATTCCAAAAAGCCAGAAAGAGTTAGTCAGAAAACTAAAATCCTCAAACTTGAAACATTTAATCTCACCACTGTATCCTAAAGCATTCACAGGTCTTCTAAACATTTTGTCAAACGTTATCTCTGATTTTTTTATTTCAATTGTATAAATGTATTTTTTCGTGTAAGAAATCTTTTCTAAATGTAATCTCACCACTGTATCCTAAAGCATTCACAGGTCTTCGAAACATTTTGTCAAACGTTATCTCTGATTTTTTTATTTCAATTGTATAAATGTATTTTTTCGTGTAAGAAATCTTTT
>JBBMKC010204379.1:0-23954 GCA_037834085.1 Bipalium vagum
TATTATTATTATTATTATTATTATTATTATTATTATTATTATTATTATTATTATTATTATTATTATTAGTAGTATTAGTAGTAGTAGTAGTAGTAGTAGTAGTAGTAGTAGTAGTAATAGTAGTAGTATTACTATAAGACTTACTATTGCAATTATTATAATATTAAATAACATATCCTAAATTTTATTTAAACAAGCATACATATTTACTGAAATATGATGCCTTATGATAATGACATATCTGGTTTAATATATAATTCGGCATTGTATGTCTGTTATAATAATGATCGGATAATCTGCAGATGGTTTGTTTGTGAAATAAAAAAAATCAGCCTTTTTCACCACCGATAGGATTTTATATTAAGGGAGAAATAAAAAAAATAATAAGTTCAGAATATTTATTTGTATATGTTTAAATTCTAAAAACCTAAACTGAAGTGTAATATGCAGATCAAACAGTACTTATTTCCATTAATTCTACAAAGTATTAAAATATTGTTCACTTAACTGAAGATAAATCTCGAGAGAAAAATAATTTTATTTTTTTAGTTTCTAAGATTTTTTACTAAAAGATTCCATCAATCCAATGAAGAACGGTAATTTAACCTTTTAGGAATTAGGTCATACCATTGGAATCTTAATATTTTTTATTCTTCATAAATCAAATTTTAATAATCAAAGTTTTAATAAAAATATAAAATTGATAACAGAAATTACGATTCTTAAATATTTTAATGTTAATATCTCGAAAATTAATTGGAAAATTATTTTCTCTGAAATTATATTATTTTATATTTTTCTAAGCTTAAACAAGTATGAAATCAAATAAAAATCAAAAATGTATAATTTAAAGTAAATATATAATAAATAAAAATAAATATTTAATAAATAAAAATACATATTTCATAATTAAAAATAAATAATTATTTATTTAAAGTAAATAGTAAATAATTAAAAATAAATATTTAAAATTACAAAAAAATTAAAAATTAATTCCAAAAAAATATAAAAATATAAACATTTTGAAAAAAAAGATTTTACACCAAGCGTCTGAAAACGCGATATATTTTTATATGGACATTCATTTCTTTGAATTCGCTCTTCTAACAGAAAGAGAAAAAAAAACAAATTTATTGTGATAATATAAATATTCGTTTTCTTTATCAAACAATTTTTTCAAGCTTCCTTTCAACATCGAACTGCTTTTATTTTTTTCAATGAGCCGTGCAAAAATAATTTTATATTTCGTGCAACACTGATTTCAAGGGAGATTTTTTTATTTCTTCATCTCTTCCAGTTAAATTTTATATTTGAATAATTAAATTTCTAAGATGAAAAATGTCAAAAAATATTTAAAATACTCCGCAATGAAATTCTGTCAAAACAAATGGTGGAAAATATTTTATTAAAATAATATATTTCATTTCATTTCATAATTTTTATGGGGAATATTTTTGTTCATGCCCATTGATTTTTTTGATGAACCTCGTTTCAATGGGATATAATTTAACAGAAATAAATAAATAATAAAATAAATAAAATATAAAATAATTACAAGATATTTTTCCAATAAATCTATTAAATCATTTGATTGAAAACTTACTAAATAATTTTCGATTTTCGATTTTCAATATCTATTAGATAACGAGAGGTCATTTTCTGAAAGATTTCTATCAATGCAATTAGACTTAATCTTAAATAACAGAAATCATACCAAAGTTTATCAAAAAAAAAGGCTTAATGAGCAATCAATAGTTAATTGTAAGGAACACTAATAGAAAATTCATAGAGAATAATAGAAGATTTATGCTAAAATGTTGTCTGTGTGTGTTTTGTTGTCGTCTGTTGTTTCGCATTTCATTCGATAGGGACACTTTCAGATCTGTAACTCTTTTTTTCTTGCAACTATGCCTGTGCTTACAAACAATACTTGTGATTATCCAAGAGAAAAATTTTGCAAATGGAAAATTTATGTATACCTTGGGAAACTTGCTTATCAATATTTGTTCAGCATATTTCTATATATAAACATGCTTTAATAGGTAAATGTCTGAATGGGTTTTCGTCTGCTAAAATTTAAAACAAATAAATAAATAAAAACTTTCAGATGTGAAGTTGACAACGCTTAACACTAACTGCAACCGAATAACAATTGTTTGTTTTAATTTTCTTTAAAGTAAAATTGTTTCGATTATCATGTTTTCTTAGCAGTCAGCGAATTTGATCTGTTTTAAAAATTTCTTTTAATTATGAATGATTTCTGTTTAAGATCCTCATAAATTCTATCGTTAAGTATTGGGCTGTCCGGAAAATTCGATCGTTTTTTATTATAAAAATCAAAGGAATTTTTTTTACAGAAAAATTTTTATTAACAATTAGAAGCACAATTCTGTACAATAACTTGTTGCCATCTTTCAAGTAATGCCATAATTCAACTTTCAAAGAAATATTTATCTTGCTGTTCCACAAAGTCAAGTGGAACAAGTCATTTTTTATTCAAGTTATATAATAGAACACGGAAGATATGTTCATTTTCATTATCCATCTGGAAATGTTATCAAATATAAATATATTTTAATCGATTAAAATAAATTTTAAATATGAGATGAATAATATTTAAACTTTTAAACTCCATATACATTATATATTTCTCTTTTATTTTAGTGCATGATAATCAAACAAAACTGATTTGTGTAACAAAAGGCACACACTTTCCGGGCAACCCAATAATATTTGGATATTTCACAATTTCCAAATGTTCGTTAATTGTTAGTCTAGTAATCTTCTATACATTCTACCAACGGTTAAGTGTTAGGTTTTATTCTTGTAGACAATTATTTTATTCTGTTTCAATTAGTAATTACAAGAGATATAAGATTTTTTCTGCTTAAGGATTTTTTTACGTTACGTATACTTTTATAAAAAGAACCTTGTTTTATACAGTTACTTTACATTCAAGTATTATGACAACGTTTCCTTGGAACTATCGGTATTATTATTTCTGTTAACCTGTGGATTCATTTTAGTATTGAAATTATTAGCATTAACTTACTATCTGAGGTACTCGTGTTATGATTTTCTTTTAATATTGTAAAAAACAAAATAAGTTATTATCAGGTTGTGTAGTATTAAATTTGTAGGTAATGAAATTGCCAACTTTAATTGTTGTTTATTTAAAAAAAAGCATGTTTATTTGTTGAAGGTGAATACACTTTTAGCAAACTTCCATTACTTTTTATAGTTCTAGACCTTCCAAAAAGAAGATTTTTATCACTGAACGATATTCAGTAATTTCAATATTAAAAAAATAATTATAGGTAAATTTCAAATGTCTTGTAAAGATAGAAAGAATTGACAAATTATCGATGAAAATTCACACGTGTTCATGGAAGGTATTATAATTTTTATAAAAATAAATTGACGAACTAAGTAGCACAATCGAAAGACAAAACTTATCAACTGACCTAGTATTAGGTTGTCCTGTATGAAATTGCGGATTTTTAAAATTAATTTTCAAATTAAAGTTAATCACAAACGTTAACAATAAATTGTTTGTTTCTATATACCAAATTAAAGAATAACTTTCAAATTTTAATATAAATATAAATGTGAGCATATTAATTTAAAGTAAAAGTTTTTTTTATCGTTCTTTACAAGACATGGTTGATCAAAAAATTCGAGTATGCATTTTAAAAGAGTTCAAACTTAACCACAATGCATCAGAAGCAACTCGAAACATTAATGCTGCATGGGGTGAAGGTAGTATAAGCGAAAGAACAACAAAGATATGGTTAAAAAATTTTCGAGACGGGGATCTAAGTCTCCAAAACCAAGACCATGGAAGACCCAAGTCCCTCTTAAATGAAGCCCAATTGAAGTCTGCTGTCGAAGAAAATACTCGAACAAATGTGAGAGAACTTGCTAAAGTTCTCAATGTGTCCAAATCAACAATTTCTACCCATCTAGAAGAGATTGGTAAGGTTAAGAAGATTGATTTATGGATTCCTCATGATTAACCAGAAAATCAACAAACATATTGATTGCAAATCTGTTCGTCATTAATAAATCGGAACCAAATTGATCCCTTTTTGTCTCGTATTATAACATGCGATGAAAAGTAGATTGTGTACAACGATCAGTTAATATCCCGATGGCAACAGTGTGTCAAAAGAGATGGGAAATATTTTAATTAATAAAATTTATTTACAAGGTGTTTTTGACTTTTTTAAAATAATATTGAAAATCCGCAATTTCATACTGGAACACCAAATATATAAATCCATATTTCAGTTTTAATTAAACAACGTGCAAAATATTTAATATTCTCTTCTTTTGAAAAAAATATAAAAAAATAGCAAAAGATTATATAATAAAAGTTCAAGTTATGATATTTATTGTTCTAAATGCAATAATATTTGACAATAGCAATATTCTTTTTATACTATTGTATGAAGGATTGTGAGAAATTTCTTTTTTTCAATTAATTATTTTAAACTGACTTAATATGTTTTTTGATCTTACTTCCTAAATTATCTTAAGAGTATAGTAAAAGCTACTCATTTATGTAAAGTATTTACTCAGTTCTGAAATATATGTTACTTAATTTATTAGTATAATAATAATGTAAATTTAAAAGTTATATATAATTATTAAGATGTACAAGTATGACTGTACTGTTTTTAGAGTTTAAAAAAATCAATGATTAAAGAAAAAAGTATGAAAATTTGATTACAAGTATTAATATTAGATCATTGGAAAGTTCTGGTTCGATTTGAGATAGCGTATGGTATATAAACATTGAATAGTTCAAAATATAGTTTGAATAATAAAATGTTTAATTCTGATAAAACTGATAAAAACTTTTCTTGTGGACTTTCCAAAGAAAATTCAAGAAATTTCTATAAAAATGGATTTAAATAGCTTCTAAAACGTTAGAAAATACTTGTACAGTGGATTGATGTTTTATTAATAACGTTATTTATTTAAAATATTTTTAATTTTTTAAAAAAACTTTTTCAATCTCTAATATTTTGTAAAAATAATAGTTTCTCAACAATATAACATGCAATATTGATGAAAATTTATTCTTAGCGTTTTTGTTTATCCTGAAATATGCCATAATATTTTATATTTTGATCAAATTAAGCAAATAAATCTGAAAAATTTTATTAGTTAATAAATGTTTCACATACTTTTTTGATGAAGTTTTGGCTACTGATTTTAGACTTTTTATACTATTATCTAGGGATTTCTTCCCTCTTTTACCCTAATTTGTAAATACTGAAAATTGAAAATATAATATTATTTGTACTCTGGATAATTTGTACTCTAATAATTTAATTCAAGTATACTTAAAAAATAAGTAGAATAAAGTTTATAAAAAAATTAAATTAAAAGTTTATTAAAAATAAAATACATTTTAAAGTAATTCAAAAAATGTTATAAAAATTTAATTATCACCTGAAAAAATATTGTTCGGATTTTTGGAAGTAAATTAAGATAATTTCTTTAAAATACTTAAAATTTTTTTAAAAAAATGAAACACAATAGTTAAGACATCCCACCAACATTCAGAAAATTTTATTCTGTTAAACATGTGCTATTTTGATTAATAACATTTATTTTCTACTGGATTTAGTTTAATAAAGGAACATTGAAATCAGAAAATTATGCAGTCGATTTGTCCAATATCTTTTTAGGCAACAGAATCCAAGTTTTCCAGGAACATGTCTCTATTCCATGCTCTTGGACAATATCTTTAAAAGAATATGATGTAAAGAATAAGATGTCATTGAGTCCTTATGTTTCCAGAGTAAAGACACAAAAATATTTCGTTAAAAAATATATCATGATTAGTGTGTTTTGGGATGCAAAAGGGATTGATCAAAATTAACTTTACTGAGGAAAATATCGACTCGAGTTACTATTGCATACTAGTTAGTGCTGCGAAATAGTTACTATGGAAGCCAAAGAATCAATAGCTCTTTTACACAACAGCTCTCAAATTCACACATATCAGTGAAGTATAGATGTTTGGTTGGATGTTAGTTATTTACATAATAAATTTCGGTTCACGATTTTTATTAAAGAAATTATTTAACTTGAAAAGATAATGAAATATTATTATATATTTAAATATTATTTTATTAGATATGTGAATTAATTTCTATCATATTTAAAATTTTTTTTTGATGTTTTCGTGGTTAGCAAGAGAATACTGCATGGAGCGAAACAAGTGGAAGTCAAATGATGCGTTGGGTAGGGTAAAATCCCCAATTACGTATTAATATTTTCAATTTTTTAAAATAGTATTGCAATATAATATTGTCGTGTCTGTGACTATTGTACTCTCTTGAAACTCATTAGTCGAGTAATTATTGTTGATATTGTTCACCAGTTACATTTTCAAACAGCTGTGACTATCAAAAGATACATAACAATATTTTATTAATATTCGTTGATTTTCGCAATGTCGAAAATTGATGGTTCACAAAATATTATTCACGCTTTCTTTGGTTTAGGATTCTCGCCAGATCCTATTTTTTATCACAAGATACAATTTGAATCAAAAATTAATACATCGTACGAAGGATTTCGCAAACAGTTTTACAATTTTTTTGCTGCTTTACCGTGAATTCATTCAGTAACAATTTATCTTGATTTTGTTTAATTGCCATTACATACAAACGTTTATCAAAAGATGATTTTTCAACATTCAATGTTTGAGCCATTTCCTTAAGTATTTTATAGGGATCTTCTTGGATTAGTGCTTTAAAGTTTTCATCTGTAAACTTCGGTTGGCCTGATCGCTTTTTGTCTTGTATGAGATAGTCACCAGAGAAAACAAATCTTTGCTGTAGCTTCAAATAGCCTATGTTCGCCATAAATTTGTGAAAATTATCTTACTGATTTCCTTAAATTAAAATAAACTTACACTGTTTCCGGAAAATGATATTTTGTCGGTATATAATCATGTATTTCCACTTAAAATAATAACTAAATTAATCAACTTAAACAAATGATCGATTTTAACCTTTAATATTACATTTTAGTTTTATTTTTGTTGATAAGTACACAAAAATGTATAATAAATTATTTTATTACAAAACGATGGAAACTGATTTCCACACCGACGTGGTGTGCCCAATAAGTAGAGAGCCTAATGTAAAAAGGTTAATGTAAATTAGAAAATATTATAATTATATAAAGTGAATGTAAATGTAAAATATTTGTTTTAATAAATTATTTTATGTTTTCAGGTAAATCGCGTTTTTTTAAAATATCTTTAGAAAATGTTAAATATCGGAAGGTCATTCGTTTTCTCTATTTGAAGAAAAAAAGTCGAAAAGAATTTCAAAATAAATTAGATGATGTTTACTTTGAACAAAGTCCTTCATGGGGTGCAACAAAACGATGGTACAATGAATTTAAAGTTGGAAGAACTTCCGTGGTTGAGGTAAAAAAATCAGGAAAGCCATGCGAAATCAGCGAAAAAATAACTGAAAATATACATGAAATTATACAAAATGAAAGAAGAATCACAACAAGAGATCTTACTGTGTGTCTAAATGTTAGCAAAGGTACTATTCAGTCATTAGTGGCATTAGAAAGTTGTGCTCACGATTCATACCACGTTTTCTAACTGCTGATATGGAGTTTTGAGTCCGGCCAATAGAAATTGGAAACTTTACAACGTGTTGGGGAACACATGCTGGATTAACATCATCACAATGGATGAGACGCCTCTATCTCCCTATATTCCAGAGTCTAGAAGAGAATCAAAAGAATGGAAACGTCCAAGAGAGATCAGTTCAAGAAAGATGAAGATATCATAACACAAAAAAACATTAATGCTCTCCATTTTTTGGGATGCTAATGGCATGATTCCCACCGATTTTGTTGAATCACGTGTTCGTTTCAACAATGAATACCATATCAATCTTGTGTGACACGCTAGGACACTGAGAGGGAAAAATGTGATCGTTTCTTGTTTTCTACAATATGCTTAGTACTTATTGGGCACACCATGTAATAATAACCTTATCAGCCTCAATAAAATTCGTAAATCGTGTAAAGTCGAATAATTTTTTATATTACTATTACCTGTGAAATGGAATTAATAATAATAATAATAATAAAATTAAGTTTCATAGAAATTTATCCAAGAAATAAATGTATTACTTTTTAATATTTTAATTTAAATTTAATTAAAAATAGTCTTTAGTCATTGCTGTTTAAACGCTCGGTTAGAATGTTATTAATTTTTAATTAAATTTATCCTAATATTTAGAATTTTTTATTATGCATATTAATTTGTTTTGCTAAAATCTGTCCAGTAACTTTTTAATTCTAAAAGATTAAAATATAACTAAAAGTTAAAATATAACTTATTAAAATTATTTCTAAAAAATGTCGACGATAGATTGAAAGTTTTATCAATCAATCTTTTATTATCTAGAATGACACCTGTAATCCTTTCTATAATACAAACATCCTAACAGAAACGTTATTTTATAATTCTTGGATATTTTTTTAGAAATTTGTTATAAACAATTTGAAGAAAATATATCTTATTATTTTATAATATTGCCGGGGTTTCATTATTACTAACTTAAAAGTCAGCATATTACTTTCTCCTGTTATATATCTGTTATATGCTAATTATAAAAATGGATAATAAGAGAGTAATGAGAGAAAATGGAATTAATGATAATAATAACAATAATAATTTTAATAAAAATGAACTAATAATAATAATTATAAAAATAAAAAGTAAAATCAAAATATTAAAATAAATATAAAATTTTTGTCTCTGTATGATTTGATAAAGATTTAACTAAATATCCTTTCATTTAAAGATAATAATTAAAATTATTATTAATTAAAATTATGATTTTTTCATAGAGTTTAATTTTTTATACTCAAAGAGATCTTTAATAAATCCAAATTAATCAAGATTCTATTCATGACAATCTGATGGATGCTTGGGTGTGAGGCGTTAAATATATTATTAGCTTTTTATTGGTTAAATGTCATTAAAGATTAAAATTATTAACGGATTGATTTTTATAATAAAATTAAAAAAATATTTTCTGAATTTTTGAAATATTTTAATATATTTTATATATCGATAGCCTTGTTTTTTATTTCTAAATTAAGATAAAATTACTATAAATTAGACAGTAAAATTTATCCCTAGACAGTAATTTTTATCTCTATGATGAAATAATAAAATCCGTACAAATTTCTTTCATCGTTATAATATCTTTCCGGTTGAATCAGATCTTTTAATGCCATTAATGATTTGAAGACTAACAGAACGAATTTTGCTCGACGATGAAAGTCTCTTTCAGAGCAATGTTAAGTAAAGAGGACTGGCTGTTACAGATGTCTGACATTTTATTTATACAAATATTTCCATCTGATATTCCGTTTCTCTTAAATGTACAATTGATCCGTGATTTGTTTCAGAGAAGAGATGCCGTTGCCAATATTTATAAAACAAAAATAAAAATACATTGCTAATCTCTGTCCCATTTTTATTAGAAATATTATTATGTGAAATGTGAAAGCGTTTAGACAATATTGCTTTTGATCGGAATGGTATTATCTTTTCTGAATCTTTGTTAATAAATTGTCACTAGGTAATGATTTTTTTATCATAACATGAATTTAACAATTAAACAGAATAGTTTTTTCAGTGTTTAATGAAAAATAAAAATGAAAGAAAGCTACAGAGTTGTCAAAAACTGAGATCTGAACTTATTTCTATTAAATCTTCAAATTGACAATTCTACAAGCTATATTCTTCATTTTTTAATAATATAAGATCAAAGCAATAATAATGATATATTTCATTAAATCCAATTACTTAATCAAATTTTCAACATGGACCTCATCTTTTTTAAAAATTAAATTATTTACTTTATAAGAGTTTACCAATATTTATTGTGCTATTTTTATTTAAAATTTTAACTAAAAATATATAAAAACTAACTTAAAAAAATTAATAATTTTTAAAACTTTAAATTAAAAACATTTAATAAACGTTAATTTAGGTTTGAAGTCCTTATTTTAAAAAATCCAACCAAAGTAATTGTTCGAAATACTTCTTTTACTATACATAGTATTATAATCATTTTTGAAAAAGACACAAGATTTATTATTAGGTTGGTGATTATGAAATGTCGTCTTTTGTATAATTTTTAGCTATCAAAATATCTTAATGAATGTGAATTATTACATATTTTCTTTAATCTATCTTCCACTCTATATGATTTCTCCATTTCATGTAAATGAATTCTTATCGTCTCCGTATAACAATCAAAAATTGTAACCAGTTCTTCAGTTGTATTTGTATTTGTTCTGTATTTTCATCATTCAATCGCTTTAGCTTGTAAACGTCGACAACGAATGAACGGTCTGTTTTCGAAAGATCTCAAAGACCTCTGTTATCATCCTTAAATTTTCTAAGCCATTTTCTGCATTGACTAACAAAGAAATGTTCATGAGGATAGATTTTCAGAATGTTTCGTGAGGTCCCTTTAGTTATGGTCCATTGATCATACTCATACAAAAATCAGTGCCTGGTATGAGTATTTGTATTATAATAATATATATAATACTTTTTGCCTTTAGGGTTTCAATAAGAAATATCAAATTATTATCTAAATTTAAATATGATACACAAATTGTATTATTCAAACAAGTATAAGTACATTTTAACAAAGAATTCCAAATGTATTTATATTAATTTTATTATAATATAGCGTTTAAGTTTTGAAATATAAAGAGCTGGCAATTAGATTAAATCCATAACATATTCTAATGATACTCTCTGAATTACAGCCACATGGTTCCTTCAAGCTTGGAGTTAGTCATATATTTTTAAAGGTTAAAGTAGACCCAATAGAAGCAGTCATGATAGATAATCACTTCATTTAGCAAAAACTATCTTTCATCTGACCATACGATTTTTTAACCATGGAAGAACAATTTCCTAATTGTAATAACACAAAGTCACAAAGCTCGATTCTTTGGTCTTCTGGTTTTTAATAATATTGTTATTGATATTCTTTATAATTATTATGATGATTAAAAACTTTCTTTGTAACCAGTTCTATTTTTCCATTTAAAAAATTATGAAAATATGATTACGATACTTATCATAAGAATTATTTTCTTAATTTTTTAAAAGAAAGATATTGGCACTATTTTATTTTATAAAAATATATGGAAATGAAATATTTATATTTATCATTCATCTTGTAAACCACATGGAAACGAATTTTATCCAATTTTCTTTCAATCCCACATTGCTGCAACAGTTTTCGAGATCTGTGTAAATCATGAAATAATCACGTTAATGGATTTAGTAATGGATATAACACCTGCAAATGAATTTACAGATTCAGGCGTTCCTAAACTCTAATTACATTCCCAGACAAAGTTATCCATCTATCCACATATGATCACCAGTTCGACGACTTTTATCCCATCTGAAATAGCAATTAGTCCTCAATTATGCAATGGACATTTCAATAGCTGAAAAGAATTTACCTTCGTTTCACAGTTACCAGTGGTTCTTAATACAAATATTCTTCCCAGCATAATATATTTGTAGTGTTGATGGATCTAGGTGCTTCTTTTCCACAAATTATTTCAAAAACAAAAATAATGGACATTTAATCAGAATTAATTAGAGATTAATGAAAATTAATAACCTGTTTGTCGTGTGTATTATATTATATTTGTATATTTAAGTATGTTAATAAAATATTTAAAAGTAGAACAATGGAAAACCGTAATATTTACTTTAAATCTCATGGGTCCTTTAAAAAATATACTTGGTGCAAATAATATAGATCCAGCTGATATTAATTTGAAATATTACTTTATGAATATAACATTTGAAATATATACAGGATGTGGACAATGAAGTAAGTAATTGGAAAACGAGATATTATAAATGCCCCAACGATCAGACGATCAACACGATTAAATCAACTGTTTATTAATCTGATAGTATTTAGTCCGAAGTTGTATTACGATTTAATTGGTACATATTTATTTAAATGTTTAAGAATTTTAAAACTTTTAGTATACAGATGTAAATTATGTAAAAATAAATAACGTAAAACAATCAAAACATTTATTTAATTCAGATGAACAGTTTTAATAGTTTGTATTGCCTCCACGGCTTCTAATAACAGCTGCTATTCGTTTGGGTATTGACTCAACAAGTTTCTTGAGAAATTCCTGGAGGGTAATATCCCATTCTTCCTTAAAAAATAATTTCATTTCTTCAACGTTTCTGGGTTTCCGTTTTCCTATTCTAACTTTAATATTTGTCCATTAATGCTCAATAATATTTAGATCAGGTGACTGTGAAGACCAATCTAATATTTTAATTTCATTATCAATCAACCAATTCTTGTTAATTGCAGCTGTATGCTTCTGATTGTTATCTTGCTCAACGACAAATCGACGTTTGAGTCTTGCTTTACTAGCTGATTGAAACAAATTCAGGGCAACATTTTATTTTAAACTTCCCTTGTCATAATGCCATGAATTGAAAATTACTCATTCTATTCCCAGAAATTGATCCCAAAACTAAGATACAATTACCTCCCTGTTTCACTGTTAATCGAGTACATTGTGATATCAGTTTTTCCCCTTTCTTTACCACGTCCTAATGATTCCGTCAGACCCGAATTGATTAAGCTTTGTCTCATCGAACCATAGAACTGTTTCCCATTGTTCTAATGTCCACCTGGAATATATTGTCTCCCACAAGCATCTTCATTTTCGGTTGACACTACTAATCAGTGTTTTCCGTTTAGCTATTCTATACTTGTTAAATCTGCCTCCTTCAGTCTTCTTCTCAGACGATGAGTCTTCTTTTAATTTATGTACAGATAACCGTCTATTAATAAGAATGTTCTTCACAATGAGTCGATTTTGTCTCTCTGATGTGTAACGCTTTATCCCAGACTTCGGCTTGCTAGCTGCTGTTCCAGTTTTTAAATAATTTTTTATGATGGAATTTATTGGCGAAACAAAAATTAGTTTTTTCTGCAATTTTTTTCAAAGGCATTCTATATTTTCTGAAAAATATAATCTTATATCGAATTCCTTTTAGTATTGATTTTCCCCTCATTTCCCAAATATCAGGAAATAATAATAATTATAAAATTTTAAAATATCAACGAAATGTTTTCAAAAAGAAGTATTACTGATGATTAATTATATACTCAATTTTCACAGGTTTATAAATATATACTTAGTAAAGTCAAAGGAAGTGCATCTTATTAGTTTTTTACACAAAAATCGACAATATTAGACTTAAAACAGTTTATTTACCGAATTAAATATTTTTAATTTGAAACATAATTTCACATTTTTTTCCATTTGTGTGCAACAGATAACAAAATTGCAAGAATTAATTTGTAAGTTGTGAACACAATAATTTACGTTACAATAATGACTTCATTGTCCCCATAGTTTTACATATAAGTATTAATTATAATATATCATATAATTTTTATCTTAATTTCATATATTAGGAAAATATTAAATTATTTAATAATTTAAAATATGATAAAATATTTCATAGAAAAAGGTAAGAAAAATGTTCAGGAAAGTTTAAGAGAAATATCAAATTCGCTTTTCTAATTATACAAATATTATTATCCATATTAATATAAAAAAACAAATATTTCTCAAATGAAACACGTTCCATTTAAACAAAATTTTATATTACAAAATTTCAAAATTTCCTAATATCATAATTATCAAAAATAAAAACAAATAACAAAATAAATATTAATAGTAAAAATATCCTTTCCTAATTTTTAAAGGTTACTTTTTATTATTTCGTAAAAAATAATCCCAGTAAAAATAATTAAATTTAAAATTCATTGTGATTTATACAAAACAATATTTATATATAAAATAATTTATACAAATAAATATTCAGTCAATGTAAATTTAGAATTATATTATATATTTATCAGAATATCACAACAGAACAATATTCTGTCAGTTTACATTTTAACATTAACAATATTAATTTCTTTAATAATTTTAAAATGCTAAAAGGAAATTGTGATTTTAAATCATCCCTTGAGGCATTAAATATCCTTGCCGGAAAGAGCGCTCATAATAATTATTTTCTGAAGATATTTTCTAGATAAATTAGACAAAATAATTATGACCTTGAAGACAGCATAATTTATTGTAATATAATATAAACAGTTTATGGAATAAGCAGTCAATATCTCACACCATATATTTTCGAAACATATAATTACATCTGCAGCCATTTTCCTGTGAATTTGTAAAAAAATTCTTTGAAGTTTTAATTAGCTTTTTTTATATTCATTTGCAGAACTTTCTTAAAATATTTATGGTTTAAAAATCATTCAATCTTGCTCTGTTTTATATTTTCTAAAAAAATATTCAAAATATTTAAAAAGCATAATATAAAATAAAATAAAAATATTCGTATCAAAAACTTTTTTCTCATAGATTAAAATAAAGGGGAAAATGTATGTGACATTTAGAAAAAATATATAATACAATTTGCAGATGCTAATCTCTATAACTTAATATATTAATTATAATATTTATTTATTATTATGTAATATTTATTATGAGAAATTGGGTTGTTCAGAAAATTACTTCGTTTTTTTATAATAATCCTTAAATCTTAATTTAAAGCACCTAAATTATTTTTAAAGTTGGGATATTCAAATTGCCTGGTAGATGGCAGAGGGTCGGAACAAAAAGGACAATAAATCATTGATTAAAATATTTATTACTAATAAAACTTTTGGTCTCTCTTTAAGGTCCATTTCACGCAGGAATTACACGAAGAGGATTTGCAAGACAAAGTTGAGATGTGCAAAACCCTGGTCCCAATGTTAGAAAATGTGGATATTCAGGAAAATATTTTCCTTTCAGATGAAAAAACGTTTTACCAAAAAGGATTAGTAAATAAACATAACCTCAGATATTGGTCAGAAAGTAACCCACATGCTACTTTTAAAACTACTAGAAAATCCCGGTGTGCTTTGTCAAAAAATAAAATTATCGGTCAGTATTTCTTTGAAGATGAGACTCTTAATGGCCAAAATTACCTATCAATGCTTCAAGACTATTTTATGTTTGAAGTGAGGAAAATATGCAAAGTACGGTCCCAGGTATTTCAGTAAGATGGAGCTTCTGCGCATTTTTCAACAAATGTACGATAGTATCTTGACACTCATTTTCCGAACAGGTGGATTGGAAGAGGTGGTTCAATTCGAAGGGCTTCAAGTTCACCAGATTTAATTCCTCTTGATTTCTATTTATTGGGATATTTAAAGAATAAGATATACAAATCTGAAATCAAAAATATTGACGATTTGAAAAAAAAATCACAGAAGAAATAAAAAGTTTTACCACAAAAACTTTGAATAGCGTATTTTTAAATATTGTAAAAAGGATGAATTTATGTATATCAGTTAATGGTAGTCATTTCAACAATTGTTGTAAATATTTTTATATGAAATAAAAATTAAAAGATTTTTCTTTAATTTTATAAAGCAAGCGATTAAATATCTCAACTTGCATAAGAAATATTTAAGTTTACTTTCCGCGGGGACTTATGGGATACCCTGTACTTTTTACTAAAAATGCGAAGTGACTTTCCGAAAAACCCAATATATCAACCACAGGCGACATAGAGAGGTTTGACTTTATTTATTATAATATTTCGTATATAATTTTTCAAATGAATGATAATGAAAATAACCATTTTTACAAAAAATAATATTAATATATTTTATTAAAAATAATATTATTAATGATATGTCCATGACAAATGTTCTTATCGAATATTTAATTTCAAAATGTATATTGAAAGTAGCCCTACCTTGCAAATCATTTGTAACGCTAATGACAATTAAAAAATATACAAGAAATAGAGAGGGTCTTGCATTTCGCTGTTTGCATGCTGTTCAAACTAATTATTATTATTAGTATAAGAACGGGTCAATATTTGAAAGATATCGGAAAAAAGTATATGATCCAAATATTGTAAATAACATAAGGGTGACATGAAATATATCTCATTTTCATAATCTATTTCATTAAGAGACCATTATTAAGAGATCGAATTGTCTGAACTTACATAATTTATTAAATAAATAAATAAATGTGAGAATGGTTAACTCGAAGATGTGCAATATCAAAATAGTTAATGAAAGTTTTTTTCTATAGGAAAATAAAGTTTACATGATAAACAAAAGTATTGAAAAACATTTGTTAAAGAAATTGAAAGTATTTTCTGACAATTTCAATATTAATATTTTATCATCTACCAGAATAATTCAACGAAAATAGCTCATTTTGTGTTAACCTTCATAAGTCATTCGAATTATTCTTGACTGTAAGCTGACCATGTTTTGAATTTCACCTTTGAGGTTACTATGTTCTTTGTATCTTTCGCTGTTATTTATTATATAAATGTATTGGTTGTGAAGTCTATATAGTGATCATCTTTACAATCTTTGTTTGTCGATTAAGTCACACTAATATTATTTATATTTTGTTATTTTACAGTGAACCAGTAATAGAGCATCACATATCAAAATATAATTACTATTAGTCTTTATTCATATCACAATTTGTCTTGGGATAAAATTTTCCTTTCACTTCCTATATCTTTTGACAGCCTTACAAATTATATTGTCCACTCAGGATTTATTCAGAATTACAATTTATATACCCTTATCATGGATAATCAAGCTTTAAGAATATTTTGTTTATTTCCTTCAGCTCTACCAATTCATTTTATTTAGCATTCATTGAAATTATAAAATAATTTTAAAATGTAGTTTCATATAATGTTATTAGATTCTAATTTACGGGGTTATTCATCATTATACTTAAAACTATTACATATTATATTGAAAAAATTATTTATTAATGGAAAATTTTTATTACATACACACCATTTACAGAATTGAATAAAATTTTCTTTTGCCATTTGCCATTTCATCAAATCTTCTCACATGATTGAAGAAACCACTTAAGCCCATAGTTTCATTTGTCAAAACATTTGTAATCCTCCGCATCATTTCATCTTTACCTTGGATAACAGTTTAATACCAACTAAAATAGCTTTAAAATAACTAAAATACTCCTCAATTGGCCTAAACTATGGCGAGTAATGAGAAAGATAAGATGCTGAATTTTGTGTAAATTCATTAATTCGATAACTTCATGCTTATGGTGAAATTTCTGCGTATTTACGGAAAAATATGGAACTAGTTTTTCAGTTATAAACTTCACAAACTTTTACCCATTAAAAGCACCGGATGTGTTTTCAAATACCATCCTTTTTGATTGCCACCATAATACTTATATTTGTCCCCTCAGTCGCCTTTAACTATTTTTACCCCTTAATATTTTTGGGTGAATAGCCGTAATTTCTGGTATTGTGGAGGTTTACACCAGTTTCATCTGAAACAATAATATTTTCATCAGAGATCATTTGTATCTCTTTTGTAAATTGTTGCCGAATATTTAGTACCCTTTCAAAATTCCGTTCCTCGGGAATTCTTACCAACTTTTTTCTAGTATAATCTATTTTTTTAGTATATTTGAAATTGATGCCTGCGATTTCATAATTCCATTTTTTGTAATTCAAAGGATATGTCTCCCTGAGTAAATGTTGAGTCACTTATAAGCAGTTGCGCTATTTTGTTGTGGACATGAGTAACTCCTTGTACTCTTCTGCTATTCTTTATTCCGGTTATTTCTTCATCCGACCTACCATTGCTTATTTTGTTTGCGATATTATAGACTGTCATCGCGGACAAATCTTCGCCTTCAGCGATCCGTTTTATTGAGAGCTCCTTAGAATACTCTTTATCATATTCAATGTAATACTTTGCCTTATCTTTCATCCTGAAATTTATCGTGGATACACAAATCTTTTTGTAAAAAACATATTAAGTAATATTTTTACGTATATTGTGTAATAATTTTAAATATAATAATGAATAATCCTGTATTTCTATTTGTAATATAAAATAATTAATGAGATTTAATTAATTGATTTAATAAAAATTATTTAGAAAATTGAGATTTATTTGAAATTATGATATCATATTAACCAATCAATGTTCCTTCATTTTAAAAATTAAAATTAAACTAAAAATACACTTGTTCTCTCCCTTTCCTTGGTATATCTTCATTATCGATTAAATGCAGTTATTTTTTATTCTCTTTTTTATAAATAAAAAATAAAAACATTATGTCTTCATGGTAACTGAAGTGGTTATATATTTCTACAGAATTTAAAGATCATACATTTAGATGCTTTTTCTATTCTGTTTTTCATTACTATATTAAATAATTAATAAATAAATAATAATTATTAATTTATTAAAAATCCGAATAAGTAAAATTCATTTTAAGCAATAAGGATATATTTTCAAATTTTATCTGTCTTTAACGTTCAAAGGCACACGGTTTCGACACGAAGTCAGCTGAAAGCGAACAGGGTCAAAAACGTAACAAATGCAACTAACATAACCAACTAAAACCATCTATACAGTACATTATTTCATAAAATAGGGATCCATATATGTCAAACTTGACTTGCTTCGATCATTACGAGATAAATAAAATATAAGATAGATATACATTTCATAACATAAATGTTAAGGTCTGTAGTAGGTTACGTCCTGCTTGATAAATAATTTTTACATCTTTCATGCTAATTTTGGAACTTTTGATGAAAAAGTTTTCTTTAGATAAAATTATTATTTTCATTAAGAAACTCTCATAACGGTTCTGATGCTAACAAAAAGCGATTAAATAATTTTCACGAATTCTTTGTGCAAATGGAATAAGTTTTGAAAAGGACATTTTCTAAATAGCATTTGATGTCATTCTTTATTTCGTAAAACATTTTATTATGCAAATGAGTAAAAGTATTTCGTCGAATAAAACTTTTCCAAACTTTGTATATAATAAATCTTATTTTCTAAATCTTTTTTTAAATGATAAAATTTTTTGGATAATTTTATAAATTATATATTTATTTTTAATTCGTAAAATTGTGATAATGTTCTTCTAAGCATTTTTGAATTAAATTAAATTATTGTTCTCTCTTTTTTTATAAAGAAAATGATAAAAAATTCACAGAAGTTTATCTATTTTTTTTTAATTATGTAAAAATACAATAATTAAAGAATAAATAAAATCAATAAAAGTTATTAATTTACCCGTTATTCAATACTTAGGCCTATCTGAACAATCGACTTTAGGCTATGTTTCGGTAAAGAATTTAATCATTCATCATTCTAAGCGGGTTTACATTATAAAACTAACATTTAGATAACCTAATACATAATATTTCAAATTTATTTAGTAATATTACGAATAATTTTAGTGTTATTTTTAATAAAATAAAAAGTTTTCAACATTCAAACATTATCAATATATCCTCATTACCCTTAAATGCTCAATTCTGTATATTGTAAATATATTAAGTTCATTCACTGTAAATTTCACAAGATATTATTTCATGAAAACATTGTTTCCTTTATTTTTAACAAGTATTTTTATATGTTTATGAAAAAAACACGAGTTCTGAAAAGACTAAAAATTATTAAATAAATTTTCAAAAAAATCCATTATGTTAAAATGAATAAGATTAAGACAATAAAACAAAAATTAAATTAAATTAAAATGAACAAAAAAAAACTATGAGGAGATTAAACAGACCATGAAAATTTCTAATTATTTTTTTTTAATATTTATAATGTAATGTTTTATTAATATTAGAATTCTTTAAAACATAATAACTGGATAAAAATTTAATTAGTAATTTTTTAAAATACTATTAAGTATTAAGTATTAAATATTATGTATTTTAAAATAGCTTTTTTGTTATGTTTTAATTGTATTATAAAATTTTAAATGTTTTAATCTTATTATCTTTAAATGTTTTTGACAATTTAATAAATTAATAATAGTAAAATTTAAAGGTAATAATGATATGAAAATCCCATGATTTCATAAAAGTTAGTTAAAAATTAAAATGATTGGGAGCACCAAATAAATTATCTAAACATGTCTTGACTTGATTATAAATCAATAGAACTTTTTTATTTTTGTTTTAATCATAAAATATTTACAATAATATTAAAAATTTCAACAAAAAAAACCAATACAAAGCAAAAATGTCACTAAATCTAAAATAAGTCTTTCACATTGTCAAAGTAATTAGAACTAATTAATATTATTTAATTTAATTTGTATTAATCCTATTGTTAAATTTGTGAAAATTTGTGAAAATTTAATGATTATTTACTTTTCTATGGAAAAAGAAATTAAATTGATGAGCTATCATTAGGATGTCATTCAGCTATTGCAATTTTAATGGTTAGCAATATTATTCTTATATGATAAAAGATAAAATTAAATAATTTAATATTACATAGTTCTTATTTTGTTATTATTATTTATTTATTATTATATTATTAGACATGAAAATATCAATTTTTTTATATTGGACTGTTAGATTTATCATTAAAAGAAATAATGTAAAAATGTTTCAACATATTAATTAATTTTAGCGAAAATAACACAATTAAAACAAAACTCATATGAATCCAACCCACACATATTTAGTAGATGGGTTTTAAAAGTCCCGATATTGTAATAGGAAAATAAAAAAGATTAAACCTTTGCATTTTATTTCATCTTGATGATTATAATCTGAAATTTATTTATTTATTGTTTATTTATAATTTATTCCATAAATGCTTCATCTGATAAAACAGGATCTTAGTTTTTTCTATTTTAGAGGGCATACATATATAATGCTACCAACAATTTCCTAATCCAAACCAGAAGCCATAATTATTAAAATATTTAATTATTTCTTTGATTAGAAAAAATTTGTGTTTGACCGATTTGTATTAATATTTACTAATCCTTTGTACAACGTTTTAGTGATTGGGAATTCTGCAAGTTTATTGAAAATAATGTTATACCGTGGAAAAATATGACTTCATACCAATCATGATAAAACTTTAAAAATAATTTTAATAAACTTTTATTTTAAATGAAAAATTTTTAGAGAGTTTTTTAATTATTAATGTTTCTCATAATTATTTTATATTGACTGTTCTTTTATTTTAAGTTAGTCTTAAGAAAGATGAAAAAACATTATTCTCAATAGATGAAATGAAAGCTCAACATCTGGTCTTAAATGAAAGACTAGAGGTCCTTGGTAGGATATACCATAATAAGCTTTTAAAAGAATGAATGACATATTACTTAAAGTCTTTGAACTAAGGATTTATAAGGGGTACAAATAAATAATGTGGATTTATCTAAAATAGATTTAGTGAGATGTCGAAATATAATTGTTAATTGAAATATAAATCAATCTGTTCGAAAAATATCTAATTAATATATTGGATGAAAATACCTGTCAATCGCAAAATCAACTTGCCATAAGATTAGGTTAAGATTGCCCAGAGAGCAATAAACGCGCGCTTACATGGTATGGGTAAAATTTTAAAGGATGGAAAATGGTGGCCTCATTTTTTCTTTCTTCCATCGACTATTGACAGGAAAAGAAAAGTGAATCTATTTTAAAAATCCTAAACGTACGAAAGAAATCCCCAAGTCAACCATTAAAACAAACTGTCAGACCGCTTCGGAAAGAAAACAATGCTCTGCGTCTGGTGGGATCATGAGCTTCCCAAATCAGAAGAAAGTGTTAACTCGGAGGGATTGCACAATTACATTGTACTTAATTATTAACAGCTTCAGGAATTCTATATGGCTTAGAATTCAGTAGGTTTTTCAATGGTCTCTTTCCCATGTCCTCCAATGAACGAAGAAGATTTCAATTCTTTAATAGACTAAATTTGTCTTCCATCTTCAAAAACTTCACGAACAAGCATTCTTTATAAGTTTTCTGACGGATTAATGTTTGGTAAATATGATTTTTATTTATTCAATCTTAACTGAATTCTCTGTATAGAAGAATCTTCAAATCTTTAGAGGATTGCCGAAAACACCTGAATAAGTTTATCGATTTAAAATTCTTGAAGGATGTGATTTTCAAATTAGCTGGCAGATGGCGAAAAGTCGTTGATTTATATGGTGAATAACATTGTTGAATAACATTTGTTTATAATAATAAAAAATCTACTATGAATTTTTCATAAAAATACGAAGACTTTTTAATCAACCTAATATAAAAAAAACTATTTATACTACTAGTATATTTTGGATTTTTTAATAACATTATATCATTCTTTTAATATAATAATATACAATTCTGATGGTTTGATAAAAAATTGTTTGAATAACATAAAAGAAAACATTAATTAAAAACTTGAATTTTTAACATAATTATATAGAATTTGATTTTTTCTCTAAGGCAATATATAAAGCTCTTTATAGAATTCTGATGGGCGAACGGTCACAGTTTGTCAACTACATTGATGTCACCTTCGTTGAAGTGCTTTAACCTGATTGCCACGGTATTTCGATGAACTATACCTTACCTTCAACTTCACAAAGTTGTTCGGCTGTAGCTTTTGTACTTGCACTTTTTTCAAATAATCGTGCAATAGTGCAAGAATTGGTATTTTATATTCATTAATTTCAAGCTAGACAAATCTTAAAAATAAACTTAGATCTCTAAATTTTATGATATTTTTACTAGGGCAAAAAATTTTTGCATGTATGCAAAAATTTTCGAAAAAGTGCAATTTCTTCAGAATAATGCAACAAATGTAAACTATTCTAAAATGAAAATTTGCAAAAATTTCAAAACCTATTGAGAAAATTTTTTTTATCAAAAATTAGATATGGATTAAAAACTTTATTCAACCTTACATGTATCGATATTTAAATAGGAAATAAAATAATTCCAGGAATTTTCTCTAAATGGCTTTTAGCATTAAAAAAAACGCCTTTCTATTTGAATTGAAATTGAAGCACATTTCATGATATTGGAGTAATCGCTTGGTTATATATTTTAAATTTCGTATGCAATAATTTTTTGGAAATCAAATTTTCCAATCTTGAATTAAGATATTCATTTAACTTTATTGGGTCTTTATCAAAATTCATTATTTTATGAAAGTATAATTAAAATCTATCTCCTTATCGAAATCCTCTAGGAAATAAATAAATCCTGTGAGAATTCCGTGTGAATCTTTTATGGCAATAAGGTCAACTATATAAAGACTCATGAAAACAGGCAAAGTTTGCTCTATGATATAGTATATCTGCGGAAACAAAGGCGTTTTTTAGTATTATTTAAAAAAAATTTCATTTGATTTCCTTAATTATTACGTTACATGAAAATCGTGCTTTAAAATAATTTATAACACAACAAAACAAAATGTAATTTACTTTAAAATAATTATGTTAAATTAGTAAGTAATTATGCACAAAGATTTTTCGGACAACCTAGTATTAAATGCTGATCTTGTTACGGAGTGATTACCTAATGGTTAATATTCAGAAATTTATTATTCAATGTATAAAATATTTCAGGTTGAAAGAAACACCAATAAAACGAAAAGAGGACTTATTGTCTAAGTTTAATCAAATCCTTTAATATTTTAAAAATATTCAACACATTAAAAAATGTCATTAGATGCAGTAAAACAAATGATTTTATTTGATATATTAGAGAATAATAATTATTTTATAATGTAACAAATCAACAAAGCTAAAATAATGAAAACAGTCGAGACATGGTCACTGTAATAATTATACAAAATAAAAAAAATATAATGTAATAAAAAATGCTTTGATGATAAAATAAAAAATATATTTCCAAGACAGATTTCAAGTCCAATTTCTCTTCGTAAGTATTATAATTATTTTTTTTGTAAATTTTAATAATATTCAATCATATA
>JBBMKC010204380.1:0-13715 GCA_037834085.1 Bipalium vagum
CAATTATTCAAACAAATTAATTAATTAATTAAAATAATAAATATTTAAACTAATTAAATTATTTAAAACATTTTAATTCTCACAATGACAATTCGGATACATGGCATCACATTTAGTCTTAATTGTGATTATAATAGGTTTGACTGATATTAATTTCTGCTAGGTATGTTTATAACTGCTGAAAGCTGATTATATTCTGAGGTTGTTTGTTTTTGATGATGGAACAGTAGTGGACATAAAAATTGGTCTTTGAGGTAACATGTTGGAAATGCAGGGAAATTTTGTTTTGCAACACGACGTTGAAGAGAAAGGAATTTATTCATTTTTGACCACTTCTTTTCGTTATTAGTAATATAACTTTCTGATAACCAATTCAATCAAAATAAATAAAATAAAAAAAACCTTATTGTGCTCTACTCATTTCACTTCGATCAGTATATTACGTGTCAAGCTTTTCACTAGATTCTCGACCAAGCTTGGTAACCATGGGTGCCAAAAAAGACAGTGTTAGATAGCTCCGACTAATCAGAGTCGAAGTTGGCGAAAGTAATGTCACTTTTAATTTTTTTTGTGTTTACAAATAAGGAAAAATGATTCTAATAATAATAATAATAATAAATATTTTTAAAATTTCATTTGTCATTGTTGTTATGTTTTGGTGGACGTGGGTAATTTTATTCTATCTGACTCATAACTAGTGAAGATAATATATCAATCACAATGAACAAAGACAAATCTTTTTTGACATTTTTTATAATACATATTTTTTTACAAGATTTTTTAAAAATAAATTCACACACTCTTAGACTCAAACGATTAAAAGATCAAGATGACTATTAATTAATTGAAGAAGAGTTCAATCTACAAAAGAAAATATGCAGACGTCATGAAGAAAAAATATCGAATCTGATTACTATTATCAGACCGTAAGTGCCGGAATTAAAAAGAAATTAAAATTATAGCATAAAGACAGAGACGGGAAATAATATTCACGCTCTGTTTAATATTTTTAATTAAATGTAGTGAATATAATAATTCACTTACACGAAATATTTATTTTATCTTAGTTTTAATACTCTTTTTATTTTGATAATTATGATAAACTATTTTTAGTATTTTTAAAGGTCAATTTTATGATATTTCCTGGGTATTTATACTATTTTCTACTGTATCTCTTATGTACTGGTGTTAATGACGATTGTCACTTATGTCGTTATTATTTTTAAATGACGTTTGCCACTTATTTTCTGATGTAATATATTATCAGTATTCTATTTTATTTATTTATTATTATTAAGCTTATTTTTTTCATTATATGATATTATTTCTTATTACTATTATTCTCACCATCATTTTTCATCAATTGTTATCATTATATTATTATGTCAACAATTATTTCTTATTACTATTATTCTCAGTCATTTTTTATCAATTTTTAATATAATAATAATATTATTTTTCTTATTACAATCTTACATCATTTTTCATCATTCTTATTATTTCTTTTTTGTTATTATTATAATATTTATTTATTATTATTATTAGTGACATTCTTACTCGTTTTTACTTTAGAGCCCTTATTGGAACCATATGTTTAATTTTGTACAATTATTAATCCTCCTCAGAAAACCCTAATCCTCTTCAATATATTCCAATCCAACTTGTATGTTAGATTTTTCCATATTACTGTTGAGGGTAGTTAATGTTATTATTATTTTTTCTTTTTAATTTAGGTCTCCACCAGCGCACTTAGTGGATGTCCCAGACGACCTACCTAGCTCTTCCCGCCAACCTAGGTGGATACGCTCCAGGTTTTCTTTTTATTTGTTAAATCATTTAATTTTATTTTCATTTTCATTTTATTATTCTTATCTTAACTGTATTTTATTTAAATTATTTAATTAATTTAAAGAAAAAATTATTTATTTGTTCATACCAAAATCACAGTTTTATTATTACATAAAATGTTCTAAAATAAAATGTTTTAAAATTAAAATCATAATAAAACTACAATTACAATATCCTCAACCAAAGTCAGTTTTCGTAAAATGTTTTGAAACTAAAATTACATCTAATTTCTTTTTTCTTTTTTTCTTTTTTTCTGATTCCTACATTTTTATTGTATAAAGTGACTAGAAGGATAGAAGAAAAAGTCATAATTTAATGGGAATAACGAATTGAAATAGAAATATCGTTTGAATTGCCTGTGAGACTGTAAAATTAAGGTTTTAGACTTATACGTTATTGATTCGTAAATGGGTGTTGCTCATTAACAAACAATATTACTAGGTTGTCCGGAAAGTCTTTGTGCATAATTATTTACTAATTTTACAATAATATTTTAAAGTAAATTACATTTTGTTTTGACAGGTGTTATATATATTATTTTAAAGAGTGATTTTCATATAACGTAATATCATTATTTTAAAATTTAGAGTTTTAAAAGTTTTTTAAAACATTTATCTAGCTCAAAATGAATGAAAATAAAAAACCAATTCGTGCACTATTGTGTCATTATTGAAAAAAAAAGGTAAGTGCAAAAGCTGAGCTGTGTAAATTTGTGATGTAGAAGGTATAGGTATAGCTAATCAAAATACCTCAGCAATCTGGTTTAAGCGCAAAAGAAGGGGATACCAGTCTAGTTGACAAACCACAACCGAGTCGTCCATCAGACCTCTATGAAGGAACATAATGCATTGCATTAGAGAAAAACCAAAGTTCAAGTTTCAGAGGTCTTTCGAAAACACTTGCTATTCCTAAGTCAACCATCTATGAACATCTAATTCACCTGAATTACCATATATAAAAACGACCAAGACAAAATTCACTTTAATTAACATTCGATCAAAAAAAAAAAAGAATTGAAATTTAAAACTAACTCCTTCAAAAACCAGTTGGCAATAGATTTTGGAAAAGAATTGTTAAGTGCGATGAAAAATGGATATTTCTGCGTAATCCTCTTAACCGTCGACAATGAGTTTAACAATGCACACAACCTTCACCAGAGGGTACTACAGGATTGTTTTGTATACAAACTAATGTTGTGTGCTTTTTGGAATTTCGAAGGTATACACTTCGAACTTGTTTCAATTGGCAGACCTGTAGACGGCCTTCTTTATGTTGAGCAAATTGATCTAGTATACACCGTTTTGAGAATTTTTTTTCCAGCTTTAGTGACTAGAAGGCGTTTACTTTATCAGCATGATAACGCTCCTGCACACCTCTCTCGTGTAGCTCAACAAAATTTGAAGGAACAAGTGAATTGCTCCTTCCATACTTGATCGGCAGTTCAATATATTTAACGAGTTAGAATCGGAGTGCGAGAAGTTCTTTAGGTCAAAACCGAAACAATGATATCTGCGAAAAATTGAATTGTTTGCAGAACGATGGAAGCTGTCATGGAAAATGATGGTTTGTATTTTGAAGAATGATGTAGTTTTGTTTTTGTAAAATTCTCTTATATAAATGTTGACTTTGTGCACAAAAATTTTCCGGACAACCTAGTCCATTATCTTGGAGTAAAGCTTTAGCTGATTCTGTTAATATTCTTTAAATAAGAATTTTTAGATATTTAATAATAATAATTTTCATTGTATCTATTTGTGTAGTTTTTAGCCTAATTGTTATGGTCATTTCAATTTTAACTAATAAGCTGAAAAGTCCCAAAGGTAAATTTGTTAGATTATGATTTATTAAACAAGATATGTGAGTTTCGGGTTTCATAATATATAATAGATTGAGTGATATATTTCATTTGAATCCATTTTAAATTTTTCCATACAGAGAACATGAATATTTAATATATTTTTCAAACTTATGCAATATTCTCAATTATACAAATATTAAAACAATATATATATTTGATTTATAATATTTGACATACTTACCTTTAATGAAGTGGAATTAGTGTAACTTTTATTGTAATATTGATTGATATCTTCTAATAATATCTATTCTTTATTTATTAGTAAATATACATTTATTTTACTAATGCTGAACTCTTTTTCAAAATTGAACTCTTTATTATTATTATTATTATTATTATTATTATTATTATTATTATTAATCAATTACAACACATATTACAAAAAAGAAATAATTAAAAGATTACACTATAAAAACACATCCAGTCAACAGGATTTAATTGTTCAAACAAAATTCAATCTTTTTCCACAATCCAAGATTCCGTTGTAGTACTTATTATTACTGACGAATTTATTATTTCTACCCGATCTAAGCATGAGTCGCAAAACTAAAAGAATGTTTTATATAATTGTTGATTTTAACTGGACTAATACTAGTTATGGATTTTGTAATGGAGGTATCAAATCAATAAGATTTTTAGTACGGTCTGAAGCTAAAACCTTTAGCTTATACTCTCTATCCGATTGAGAAAAGGTAAATACTGAGGTAGCAAGACTTTCTCAAATCCTGATTCGTTGAACCACCTTTTCACATCCATTGTCTTATGAAATGATACATTATCCATTATTATAATTATATTATATTTTTTTAAGAGTTCAACATTATTGAGAAAGACATCACTGTAATACTTTATGTAAATAAATATAAATTATAATTGAAAATTAATTCTTTTAAAAAATGATGTTACAAATGAATAATTCAATGACGGTTTTGAGTAAAACTGATAGTTATCTTATTGTCTTAAATTCAAAGTTTTAATTAAATACAATCATAATACTTAATTGTGAAAGAGTATTATTTAATTAAAATATACAACTAATATCCTAAGTGATCTAAAATCTTAATATTCAGATTTTGCATTTATACAGACATAAATAAAATGCATTTCTTAACATTATGGACAAATATTATCTTTAATTCAAATCAAAGATAGACAAAATCAGCAAATTTACAGCACCTACACAAATAAGTATCCCAATAAAAACGTACAAGCCGTGGCTGCTTTAATCATTCCTTTCGTGTATAGCAATCATCCAATGGAAACAATTTTCCATCATTGATTAGTGAAGACAAATTATTGATAGCAACGGTTTAACACACAAAAAAATCAATCGTATATATAAAAACGAAATCCCATTTTCAATTTTATCAAATAGGGATTACCACATTGGTTTAGTTATATTTGACTTGGGTTTTTTGGATTTTTAAAAAACTTACTAATAATTGGTTTAAGTAATATTTTGTGCTATAAATGGCTGGTATTGCTTTAAATAACATCAAAAAATTCTATTTTACAAGGTAAGAATTTCATATCTATTTAAATATCTATATCTATAATTACGTTAATATATATTTGTTTTAAGTGTGTTCTTTGCAATTATTTTTATTGCGGTTAATTCAGTAAGCTTATTTTAACGCACAATTTAAAATTTATCATAAGATATTTGTAGCAATGGACTGGTAGGAAAAACTGTAACACAGTATGTACTCAAAATAGTTGCAGATGTATTGGGATTCCAGGGCTGAAAGTAAGTGGATATATACATATATTAGAATGGTGGGTTAGAGCTTATCTTAGGGTGATTATGGCAGAACTGGAAATCCTGGGGTAAAAGGCCCTAAAGGTTATGCAGGAAATATGGGTGAAATTGGTGTCACGGGTCCTTTGGGAGATAGTGGAATTAATGGTCTTAATGGTTTATCTGGAGATAGAGTAACTGTTTATTTGACATCAATTATGTAAACATTTACTTAGGGAGAGTCAGGCGATTATGGAACTCCTGGAATTCACGGAGATCCAGTAATCATTTTTTTAATTTGAAACTGAGACCATCTTTTGTTTAGGGAGACATAGGACTCCTGGGTGACCGAGGAGAAACTGGGATGCCTGGGTGTAATGGAACAGATGGAGAAAAAGGCAGTGATGGATTGCCTGGTAAGTCTGGAATCAAAGGAAATAAGGGTATGAAAGGAGAAAGGGGAAATGTCGGAGAACCGGGAGACTTGTTTCAAATAAAAAAGGGCGAAAAAGTAAATTTGGAACTTACAGTTTGTGTTGATAATCTAGTAGGGTTTTATTGGCGATGTTGGGATTTCAGGAGATATGG
Organism: Bipalium vagum; assembly: GCA_037834085.1. Taxonomy (NCBI): domain Eukaryota; kingdom Metazoa; phylum Platyhelminthes; order Tricladida; family Geoplanidae; genus Bipalium; species Bipalium vagum. The sequence continues at coordinate 6,033 of JBBMKC010204380.1, forward strand.
GTCTCAAAGGTCTACCAGGAATGTCCGGAAGGGATGGAAATCAAGGAGATGGTGGAATTCAAGTATTGTCTTCACTTAAAATGAATTTGATTAAAATGCATTTGATTTGTTGTCAGGGTGATTTTGGAGATCCAGGACCTGTTGGACAGCCAGGTGAACCAGGAGATCAACCTGAAGGTCTAGCTCTAAAGGGAATAAAGGGCCTGCTCGGAATAAAAGGCGATTCAGGAATTGATTGCAAATTGGTTGTTTTACAAGGAAGAGCATCAGCCGATGAAAAAGGTGATATGGGAGACAAAGGAGAAAAGGGAGTAAAGGGAATAGCTGGATCAAAGGGAGTGCAAGGGGAAAATGTAATGCGAAATTTATTTATTTTACCTGGTGTTATTGACAAAAAATATCCCTAATAGGGGCAAGGCGGAGCTGTAGGCGATGATGGGCTAAAAGGAGATACTGGGCCTCAAGGAAGTAGAGTATGAGAATTAATTTCATGATTCAATTTCATTAATAATTACAGGGAAATCATGGACCAAAAGGCCACATAGGTCGAAAAGGATCAAAGGTATTTTATTCATTGATTTTTATCGTATAATAGACATATAGGGTGTTCGAGGTACTGATGGAACTATTGGACCCAAGGGTGTAGAAGGATCAAAGGGTATCCAAGGCCAACCCGGTAAAGATGGAAATAGGGGTTCCAAAGGAGAGATGGGAGAACCTGGAGTAATGGTGTTTGTTATGGTTAAAATGATAAAAATTTTATAAAGGGAGGTGGGAAGTGTATTGGAAACATGCAAGGTCCTCAAGGACCTTTTGGTGATAAAGGAGATAAAGGAAATCAAGGAATTCCTGGATATAGGGGTAATCAAGGTGATACGGGTTATAAAGGAAATTCCGGAACAACCGGACCTATTGGTGATATTGGAGAGGCTTGTCAACCCGGAAGAAAGGGTGAGCTCGGTGGAAAAGGAGAAATTGGTGAATGGTTATGTTAATATCAACTATATTACCACTGTTCTTAGGTGAACCTGGTACCGATGGAATAAGAGGTGATATCGGATTCAAGGGAGATCCAGGAGATCAAGGTGAAATTGGTGAAGAAGGTCAAACTATAAAAGGTATTAAGGGTGATGATGGCGATGAAGGCTTCGTGGGAGAAAAAGGTAACAGAACACTAATCAATAATATTTAATGAGATTCATGAATATAAGGAATGACTGGTTCCAAGGGAGTGAAGGGAGAAAGAGGCTTACCAGGACGGCCTACGACGGGATTGATGGGAGCCAAAGGAATTAAAGGTGAAAAAGGTCTAGATGGACTTAATGGCAAGCAAGGAAAACTTGGACCCAAGGGAATAAAAGGCATACAAGGGTCAGCTTGTGAAGCTTGCAAAAAAGGAGAAATGGGTATCAAAGGTTTCAAGGGAGATCAAGGTATTAAGGGAAAAGATGGTTTATCTGGTCGAGATGGAAATCCTGGACTTAGAGGTGATCGGGGACGACCTGGTAATGATGGTAATACTGGTCGGGATGGCGCATACGTAATTTTGTTGAAATTAATTAAATACTGAAAAATAATATTAACATTAAAAGGGTGACCCTGGAGATAGAGGATTGTCGGGAGATAAAGGTTTAAAAGGAGAGAAAGGAGATTCTCGTGAAGAAACATATTCTTCAATAAAGGGAAGTAAAGGAGACAATGGTCAAGCCGGTAGAGAAGGACCAAAGGGAATCAAAGGTCTTAATGGATTACAGGGTGTTCTTGGAATGACTGGCGATGACGGAAAACAGGTTTGGAATTTATGAAGAAATTTCATAATACAAAATATTTAGGGACAAAAAGGAGATGATGGAGAAATAGGAATGAAAGGTTTAAAGGGAGAAATAGGAAGTAAAGGATTCAATGGCATGGATGCAAAACCTGTTCAAGGTGATAAAGGAGTTATTGGAGACCCAGGAATCAACGGAAGTGTTGGTTTGAAAGGGGATAAGGGTGATGCTGGAAATTGTACAATAACTTTAGTAAACCCAATGAACTCAACAGGTTTTAATTAAATTCCATCAACATCTTACGCCTTTGATAGAATTCGGCGACAAAGGAGATATAGGAGAACCCGGAGAATCAGGACCTCAAGGAAAAATAGGAGTCAAAGGTGACAAGGGTCCTAAAGGAGTTGATGGAATACCAGGGAAAAAAGGAGCATCTGGAACCAAAGGGATGAAAGGAATAAAAGGAATTCAGGGATCTGATGGTAATTCATCATGATATTTTACGTATTTTTTGAGTAATGACGAGTCAGGTGTTTCTGGAATTCCTGGTAAACGCGGTCAAACTGGTGCTGTTGGTGAGAAAGGAGAAGCAGGATCACAAGGGATTAATGGTGAGATCGGTGATAGAGGCCAAAAAGGTGAATATTTATCAAATATTTAATAATTAAAAAAAATTAAGGTACTAAGGGAGATGAAGGGAAAAGGGGAGAGCCAGGAATTGGAATCAAAGGAATGACTGGCTCACCTGGTGAAAGTGGACAGTTTGGTAACATAGGAATTCCAGGTATTCCTGGAGATATTGGAAAACCTGGACCTATCGGTATTTATATTATATTACATTATATAATTAAAAACTTTGCCTGAATTTAGGTAATCAAGGAATTATAGGGGAAACTGGTCCCAAAGGATTCAAAGGAATTAAAGGAAGTCCCGGTAAACCAGGACCAGTTGGTGATCAGTCTATTAAGGGTATAAAAGGAGAGGAAGGAGATATTGGAATACAGGGTATAAATTTATTGTTTTACATTTTTAAAAAATTAGTTCCTACCTAGGCTTAAAAGGAGAGATTGGAGATGTTGGTGATAAAGGAGAGTGCACCGGACGAGGCGAATTTGGAGATAGAGGTCTTATTGGATTACAAGGAGATAAAGGAGAAAAAGGCAATATGGGTTTGGAAGGAGATAAAGGAGAGCCTGGAATTACCGGGAGAACGGGATCAATCGGTATAATATTACTCTTATATTCACTTATTGAATTTTTTATAGGAGAGAAAGGAAATGATGGGCTTATTGGAGAAATTGGTGATGCTGGGGATGTCGGAGACAATGGTGAATCAGGTTTAAAAGGTTCTCAAGGGGAAATTGGAGAAAGAGGTCCTAAAGGTGTCAGAGGAGACATTGGAGATAGAGGTAATATCTCTTTACATTTGAGATATGGACAGTTATAATTGCCGTAAATGTAGGTGAAAATGGACAAAAGGGGGCACAAGGAGTCAAAGGAGATCAAGGAGACAAAGGATCAACCGTTCATGGAAGTAAAGGAAATACTGGAAATATTGGATCTCAGGGCAAAATAGGAGATAAAGGTCAAATTGGAACTCCTGGAATAAGAGGTAATAAAGGTGACACCGGGGAGCCTGGGATAGGCCAGAAAGGATTTATTGGTGATAAAGGTGAACAAGGTGATAAAGGATTGAAGGGCATAGACGGCAGTAAAGGTGAAATCGGTTTGAAAGGTATTAAAGGTGTAATTGGTTCCCTTGGAGTAAAGGTAAATCAATGTCTTTATTGTTGAGGTTAAATCATTTTCTTAGGGTGAAAAAGGAAACTTAGGTGAAAAAGGTAATGTAGGGAGAAAAGGAAGACAGGGCACAGAAGGTGAAAAGGGAGAAAGAGGAGAATTTGGACCAATTGGACCAAAAGGAATTACTGGAAACCAGGGAGATAAAGGTATAAAAGGAGAATCTATTAATGGGTCCCGAGGTTCAATTGGTGATAATGGTTTGACAGGAGATGTTGGTGTCCCTGGTGATAGAGGTGATAAAGGGTCTAAAGGTAGTGCTTGCTTTTATGTTAATATGTTATATTTATTGGTTTTCTGAAATTAGGTTCCATCGGTTCTCCTGGTTCTAAAGGAGATACAGGTGACAAAGGAATTATTGGAATTAAAGGTAACCAAGGGATAAAAGGGAATGTAGGTCCTCAAGGAATAAAAGGTCTTTTGAAAATTTGAAAGAGTAATAATATTTATGATATATTTAAGGAGTGCAAGGTGATATTGGAATAAAAGGTGATATTGGAATGGATGGAGATAAAGGTGACGAGGGCGACATGGGTAACATGGGATCGAAAGGAGAAAAAGGTCTTCCGGGAAAATGTGTTCAAGGCAGATCGGGAAGCAGAGGTAGTATTGGATCACAAGGAAAAGATGGGTCAAAGGGAGAAAAAGGATTAGAAGGTAATCAATGAATTACTAGTTTTATAATTATGACTTTGTAATTCATTAGGTCTTCCTGGTAAAATGGGAAGAAGTGGTGAAAAGGGTGATCCAGGTATTGGCTTAAAGGGTGCAGATGGAGACATTGGAGAAAAGGGAAGAGAAGGAAAACAAGGTCTACATAATTTTATGTTATAAAGAAATGAAGAAAATTTTATTTAGGAAAGAAGGGCGAAATAGGAGACAAAGGAGACGCCGGAGAATCGGGAGCACAAGGTTTGAAAGGATTCAAAGGAATGGCTGGTGATAAAGGAGATGAAGGATTAGTTGGATTGAGTGGATCCAAAGGAATTAAAGGTTATCTAGGTGATATAGGGCTGAAAGGGGAAAAAGGAAACCCTGGAGATGTTGGTTCAATGGGACTGAAAGGGATGAAAGGTATGAAAGGTGAAATGGGAAGTAACGGTATGCTCGGAGGTAAAGGTGCTGTGGGTGAAGGTGGAGGTATTGGCATGAAAGGTATCCGGGGCAGTATAGGTAATGAGAAGAAAGGGATGACCGGTGATATTGGAGAACTGGGTGAGCCAGGTAAACCGGGCCCTAAAGGAGATATCGGAGAGCCAGCAATTAGAGGTCAAAAAGGCGAAAAGGGAGATCAAGGATTAACGGGAGAAACTGGTCAAGATCCTGGACCTGTAGGAGATAAAGGAGAAATTGGACCGACAGGAATCAAAGGAAAACGGGGTAAAAAAGGTGATCAGGGTCCAGAAGGACCGAAAGGACAGATTGGAGAACAGGGAACCATTGGGCAGGCTCTAGAAAGCACATTTTTGTTTACCAGACATTTTCAGAACAGAGAAGAAAACCCAGTCTGTCCAGTGGGATCAAACAAGATATTTGAGGGTTACAGTTTTGTGATGGCGAGCGCGAATCATGAAGTCAATGTCATGAATCTAGGTAGTCACAGCTCTTGCTTGAATTATTTTAACATTATGCCGTTTCAACAATGTTCTCGAGACGGCAGCTGTAAACAAAAAATAAGGGCCGACAAATCTTACTGGCTTGCTTCATTGGCATCCATCACAAGTGATTTAATCGAAGTGCAAAACGTTGAAAAATACATTGCAAAATGTGTCACGTGCGAAAGCCCTACTGAGCCATACGCCTTTCATTCCCAGACTAACAATCTCAGTGATGTTATCTGTCCGGACGATTGGACTGTATTGTGGAGTGGATACAGTTTCATTATGGTAATTAGTTTTCCTTTTCTTTCTTATTCATCTTCTCATTATCATTATTATCTTCCATCAGCACACGACCGGGGGAAATGGAGGCGGTCAAAGTCTGTCTTCTCCTGGAAGTTGTTTACCGTATTTTAGGTTCTCTCCTCTTTTGGAATGCAACAATGGTATGGACAAGTGCCACCATTGGCATGATGCAAAATCCTATTTCTTGAGACATGTCGATCAGCAGTTTGAAGTTCCTACGGGAAAGTATATTAAAGCAGAGGACGAGAAAAACAAAAACGTGTTCCAAGAGCTCAGTCGTTGCAAAGTTTGCATTAAAAGGAAGCTGCAGCCGATAATATTTTGAAATTGTTGTTTGTACTGCTAATATTAGTAATTTTATGGTATATTCTTAAACACAAGTGTATATCGCTGAATATTATTTTTGTGAAATGATTTTATACACTTGCACAATGCTTTATCCTTAATAATTTTAATGTGCGTACTAAAAATTGTTTTATAAAATACATATTTTATAAATAATATCATTTGGATTCTTGATTCCAATCCTGTATTATTCAATTGTCACCAGTTTTATTTTTTACGTAGTCTGTGTTTCTTTGGATTTTCGAGGACTAATTAAGAAGATAATTGCTGAAATATTTTTTCTAAAGCCTGGTGATAAATATTAAGAACCGAATATTGAGATAATAGTTGAACAGGATTATAGTAAAATCTAGATGTATTTTAACAATTTCTTATATTTCAAAAAAAAAGATAACTATGAAAATATAGTAAAATATCGTTTAATAAGTCACTACAATTTTTAAGTCATTTATATTGAAAAATTAAATATTTGGTAGTCTAAAAAATTTCTGACGATTTTGGTAAAATGAAAAAGTTGATTGATCCATTTGATCCATTTTTCGTCATATGTAATAAGACTTCAAAAATGGATCGATCATGTTTTTATTAAACAATGTTTGGCATATTGAAATTCGGTCTTTCAAATTCTTTTCATACAAATTATGCGGTGTCCATACACCCAGTTTCTTTGTATATCCACATTTCTCCAAATGATTTAAAACTGTTTGATGATGAATCCCCAATTTCTGAGCTATTTCGTGGCTGCTTAAATTCTTGTCTTCTTCAATATTCTTAATTATTTTATGGACTTTTTCACAGACTGGTCGGCCAGAACGAGGTGTGTCTTTGACATCAAAATCTCCGGAACGAAATTTAGCGAACCACTCACGGACTGTTCTATTCGAAACAGTATCCGCTCCAAAAACAGCATTAATCTTTTTAGTTTCCTGTGTAGCATTTTTACCTTTCAAGAAATAAAATTTCATTATGTATCCCATTTCTTCTTTATTTATATCCATTTCTAGAGATGAATAAAATTTTATTAATTAATCAAAATGCCTACTTTTTATTTGAATGCTAGGATTATAATAAATTATAAAATGATATATTAAAAGAAATCAATTGCAGTCAAACTATATAAAGAACATTTTCAACGTCTATTAACAAAATCGGTGGAAAATTTTTAGACTATCCAATAATTTTTAAGAATTTTTTTGTATTACCGAATATTTATGTTAGTTTTAATTCATCAAACATTACACTGACTCTTAAATTTAATAAAATTCGAATTGTGATTCTTTTCGCAAAATCTGAATCAACAGTTGAGGTTCAAAGGGACACAGCTGAAGGACACAAGGATAATCCAATCTGATTGATAATTAATGCAATTTAGAAAGCCTTTATTAAAAGTGGATCTATTACAGATCTGGTCAGGGGGTGAAGGCCGAAACAATTCTAGAATAAAATAAATTTTAAATCAAGTCAATTTCGAACGAGAGATCTAATTTTGAGATGAATTTTTCTCGAAACTGAAATGAACTAGTTAAACATTTAGAATTATATTCACAATGACTTATTTCCTAAGTCATAAATTCAAAAACAACAATATTTGTATGAAGAGGACCTTTTCTGAATGACCTATCTTACGAAAAATTAATATTTTTTCCGATGAATCGACTTTCATCTTACCCGGCTATATTCACAAATGGAATTGCAGCGAACTAAAAAAGCATCAAAAATTTATGAATACTCTAGATAATAAAAAGTAAATGTTTGGTATGCCCTGTTATTAGACTATATTATTGGACAGTACTTTTTTTAATGAAAATTTGAATGGAGAAAATTACTTTGAGATGCTGAAGAATTATGTTTTGGTCATTTAAACA
>JBBMKC010204391.1:0-13715 GCA_037834085.1 Bipalium vagum
ATTATTTATTTCTTTTATTGTTACCTTAAGAAATCTTAGAATGCGATCATTTCATTATAAAATAGCTATTTTATTAATTGCGATTAAACTTATGGACGGTAGTGTATATTAATTCTTCAATTAAAGGTATAAATACTGAGGGTAAAGGCTTTTGCACTCTACTGTATAAGAAAGAATTTCTATTATTACTTTTGTTCCAAATCATAGCTTATTAATGGAGTTTGTTAGAATATATTGATCTTTTGTTGAAATGTGTAGAGATTTTTACAAACTATAATCTAACGGATGTGATTTTGATTATAATAGGCTACATTGATTTTCAATTTTAATTATAATTTTAGCAAATCTTATTTAAATATAATAAGATTCTTGTGTAATTTCCAAAATTATTTTTAAGTTTAAAATTACACTGGATATTTAATGTGTTAATTGTTTAAAAGGAAATCTAAAATAAAATAATTTACAATGTATATATTTTATTTTCTGTTGTATCAGATATTTTATTTCATAATAGTTTCGTAATATATTTTCTCAGGAATCTGAAATCTGGAAGACTTGATTTACAAATAAAATATTATATATTAGAAATAATTAAATATATTAATTAATAATAATATTAAATTAATGTATAATTATATATTAGAAATATTATTCTTAGTGTAATATAATAATTATTAATTTATCTTGTTATTATTGATAAATAAAAATATTATTATTGATTTTACAAAAATATATTCTAAAATATAATGTTTTGGTTTACCAATAATTTCAAACAATGGCAGAAATTTATATTTTAAAAAAATGTTCTTCCTTTTAGGTTTGATGATACAACCAAAAACTATAAACTTTTTTACGATTCCAACACAGGCCAACATTATGTTGGATACAAATATTTCGATAAAATTAACGATTTAGTTCAAGATGGTCTTATTCATTTATATATTGAATCGCGAGGAGCAGCAGAACTTAAAAGAATAGCAGAGTGCAATATTTATGAAGATTCTCCTTTTTATAAGGTAATTAAAAATTTTCTGATTTCAGGGATTTAAGATAATTAAAAGTACGAAATCTATATTTTACAATGAAATCCCTCAGGTCTTTGTGATGTTACAAAAAATTATTTCTAAAAGTTTTGAGTCCGTTTTAGAAATATTTTGATATTTATTTAATATCAATCAAAAATAAATGATGTATAATAACTATGTTGTAGTGAACTATAATTCATAAATCTTATGAAAATTGACAAAGTACAAAAAATTAATATTTTTGAATATTTAATATTTAATTAATCGATAATTAGTAATAATTTTTAACTGATTTCCATTTATATAATCTAAACAATTAAGAAAATTAGTTAATTAATTAATTAATTTCAGAATGGGTGATTAATATGGTAAACAAGTCCCTTATTGAAATCCATACGTAATCTTTAATTAAATTACAACAGAGGATATTAGGATTAAACATTATTAATATAAGAACTATTTTGATAAAAAAGGCAAAATGCAAAAGAAAAAATAAAATCAAAAGTTTTTCTATTATAAATGAGAAATTAAATTTTTTTCTTATTGGATCTCATTTTAAAAATTTTTAATTGAATTGTTTATTTATAATTTAGTTGATTTAATAATTAATTTCAAATCAAAAGTTTTAATGAAATAAAATTTGATAAATTTTTGATTTAATAATTCTAATCATTATGTATAATTTTCTTAATATTTTTAATTGATATTAAAATATTGATTGAAGATTAATTATTTTATAAAAATCAATAATCATAAATTAAAAATTTTTACGGAAAATTTTCTTTGATGATAAATTCTAAAAATAACAAGAAATCTATAGATTTTGTTTTAATTGAAAAATTTAAAAATCATTTTTTGACAACTTCTAATCAATATTTAATGATTAAAAATGTCGATTGGAATATGTAGGTGAAGGATCTTCTTCAACCAAAAACCTTCATATCTTCTTCATATTGGATATAAATTTCCAATAATATGTAAAAATAATTAATAAATATTATAATGATGTAATTGTAATAATGTGAGTATATTTGGATAAAATATTCTTTCAATTTCTAGAGTTACGAGATAAATATTTATGGTATAAAAGTTGAGAAATTTTACTGTTTATAATCTTTTTGAAAAATAGTATGAAATAAATGTATTAACAAGATAAGCAATATTTAGCTCTCTTAAAGTGTATAGGTAATGTCACATTGATAAAATTGTAGGATTTAAAATAAAGAATTTTTAGAAATTTTTCAATAATTTTTTAATTAATAATTCCAAAGTAGTGGTACTATTTTCTTTTTAAAAATATTTGACATATGATACGTACAAGTTTTTTAAACCCGATCTTTCTGGACTTCGATTTTTTCTCATAATTAAACTTCATTTTTCAGGAGAATTATAAATTTTTAATAATTTGAACTTTGACTGATGACATTATATGATTGTAGGTTATTTGATTTATTTTATACACTTATTATTGTTATTATGATTGTTTACTTTTATTTTATTGATTTGGATTTGTTGATGTAAAATATTTTAAATAAAATAAAATTAGAAAAACTTTTTTTTGTAAAGCGATTAAAAATCTTTATTAAAAATATTTACAAATTTAATAAATTCAAGGCCATTTTGAATTTCTTATGATTTTTTATTTTACCAAAGTAAATTATTACATACTTATTAGAATACTTTAATTATTTTTAAAAAAATAAATGATTAGCAACTTAATCAATATTTTCTGTAATATTTAAAATTCCAATAAGGATTACTTACTTTCAGGCTTTAATTAATAGAATAAGATGCTGAAATATATATCTAATGAAGTTTATAATCTTCTATTTTGATGGCAGATTCTCCAAAGCGGTTATCGCTTAAATTTTTATTTAGAATTATGACTTTAATAAAATATTTTATTGTAAATTTTGTTTAAATTAAAAATATATTGGACGGTTTTGTAAAAGTAATAAATAAAGAAAAGATTTTAAAATAAAAACTTATTATAATTTTTTATTGTTTATTTCTGAAATAATTGAAAATTACTATTTATTGAGATATGTAATATATGATAGTATCCACATTACATTTTTATAATAAATATATGATTTTCAAATTTCCTTTCTTAAATAAAGTTATTTATTTACTATATTTTATTATACTTACTTTAAATTAAAATTATAAATCCTCATTAATGTAATATTATTTATAAATATAAGAAAAAAAGTTATAATAAACAGTCGAATCCGAATGTAAGAAACTCTGTGAGGATTTTCAGCAATTTCGACTATTAAATTAACATATGTAAATGAAACGTTAAATTATCGTTAGTGATAGTCATTTTCACTCGAATCATACTTCCTTAAATTATCCGAATGGTTCAATGTTACGATGAAAATGCAATACTGTAAGTAGTAACGAGAGTAAAGTGAGGAAAAAAATCTTGTTGCTATGTTAATAATGAGTCTGTGTTCAGTTTAAAGAGCGAGATCTACACCTCTGTTTATTCGTGCAGTATCAACCGACATGAAGTGAGATCGGGTTTCTTTTAATAGCCTGTGAAGGTTTACTTGTGCAAGGTGGGCATTGGATAAAATTGTGCATAGCTGTTGTTGTACATGATTCTGTTACATGGTGGTCAAAACTCTTTTTAAGGTAATTAGTGCTGTTAGATGCAATTCTCCTTAAAGAAAATATATACTCCAGACACGAGAACTGAAAAAATATTTGGTAAGTGAGATAGTCTCTTATATGCAGATCTTTTATATACGGATTCGATTGTAATATTTTTCAAAAAGATAAAATATGATAGATATATAAAATTATTTTTTTTCTAATTAATAAATTATATTATTTTAGGCTCGATATTATACATTGCAAATGACCAGGCAAAAAAGTTCTGGTACCAAAAAAATGCACGGAAGCTCTAATGCTAGAGGAGCTATTAATGAAAAAATTTCACAGAAATCCAATTTCGAATCACACCCATATTTAATTCGAAATAAGGATAAAGAAACTGCACAAACTTTATCTTCCCTCACTGATTCTACCAATAACAAACTGAATCCATTTTATTTAAAAGGTGATCCCAAATCTTCCAATAATCCATTTTTGGTAAGATCTGGGTTTTTTATTGTCTTTTCATTCAAAATTGTTTAACGTTTATTCAATTAAAAAGTTGTAATGATAATTTAGAGAAATTTGAGAATCAAGTCAAGGTCTAAATTAAGAATGTTCATTTTTGAGCTATAATTTTATTTGTTGAATTTGTTCAAGTTTAAAAAAATACCGATTTTTAATGCAAAATAATTCGCGTAATAAATCATAAACATTGCAAAAAACAAATAAGTAATACGATTAATTTGATAAAGGAAATACGCTTAAATTGTATTTATTATTTGATTATTAAAGTTTTGACTTTTTAATTTAATCAATAGGTTTCCACTGTTATGTATGAGCTTTGGAAAAGGAATTTTTATTTTCAATACTAAAGAAATATTTTCTTTTATTGCATCTGATACAGGAAAAGTATTGTCAAAAATATTTTAATGAGTGAAGTTGATCTATGTCTTAAGTATGTATCCTGCACATAATTTATTGAAAATTTCAATTCTTTAAAATACATTTCATTTAGTAACATTATTATAAAATAAAGATGGATTTTTGATAAATTAATTACGTTTGAAAGATCGTTTTATTATATATTATATACTTAATAAGTATATATATGTAAGTATTTAAATAATTTTTTTGAAAAATCTTGAGTTATCTTGTCTTTAAAATAAAACGTATATGTATATTTGGTTCACAAAATAGTATTATATATTATAATAATACTATATAATAGTTATTGACAAACAGACTATTTCTTAATTAATCAACATATTCTTTATTGAGACATATTTTCTTTAACATATTTGATGCCGATAATTTTTTATCTTCACTTATTTTATATATAGTTTGTAAACACGTGGGATTATATCTATGTTTTCATTTTAAATTAAGATTTTATTTCTTATTATTAATGGCTGTAATATCCTGATATTTATAAGTATTTATTAAAAAAATAATAAATTTTTAATAGTACTAATTATAAAATTAATGATAAAAATATTTAATTATTAAGAGAAAAATATAATTTTTTGGTAGAAAAATTATTTTTAAAAGATGAAAAAAAATTTCTACAAAATAAGTTATTTTTAATTTTCGTAGAATTTTTTTTTCTTAAACACATTAAGTTAATATATTTTATAAAATTCGTGAATTATTAATTAGTTTTAGTGTAAATATTGAGTAACACAGAATTTGGGTTGATATCTAATTTCAGAAACGTTAGGAAAATTTTGTGTTAGTCAGAATAATGTTGCTTATTCTAATAATTAAATGTGTAGTGATAAATCATATAATTATAATTCATATAATGGTACTGTAATCAATATTAATTTTATATGTTTGTTGTTCACGTTTAAAATTTTCCCAGACATAATTATTTATTGATATGCAAGTGTTTTCTTTCTCTTAATTACTAAAATAGACAAAGGTTTTTAAAATTTCTTTTCATTAAATTTTATTGCTTATATTATTAATAATTAGGAAAAATTATTCAACATTTTAAAAAATATTTTTATATTAAAAATAAAATTTTTTAAAAAATATATTGTACACCTCATGTTGCTATTTATAAATATTAATGACATTTATTATTCCTATTATTATTTCAATTATTATTATTATTTTTTTTTATATTTTATATATTTCTATTATAACATAAGGTTATAGTTTATAATTATATTACAGTTTGAAAATGTTTTAATATCTTCATTTATTTCCTTGTCAAATTTTTAATAAAGAATATATATCGGTTTCCATAAAAATAGCTTTGCATAAAGTTACAATTATAAACAAAAATGAAAAAAAGCACTTTCTTTCAATTTTAAAATATCAAATCCTTTTAGAAAATTTTAACTTTAGGTAAATGAAAATTTTCCATTATTTAATAATAATATTTGGTTGTTCGAAAAGTCACTTCGCATTTTTAGTAAAAAGTAAGACCAAAAGATTTATTAGTAATACATATTTTAATTAATGATGTATTGTCCTTTTTGTTTCAAGACTTCCTGCCATCTACCAGAAAATTTGAATATCCAAGTGCTTTAAATTTAGGTTTTAAGATAGGTACAGAAAAGCTAAGTGACTTTCCGAACAATCTAATATAATAATAGTATACTTAATAATAAATTATGTATTTAATAAAAAATGACTCAAGTTATTTGCGGGTAAAAAATTTACAAAATATAAAATTAAATAGTAAACTAAATTTTATTAAATATTTTAAAAAATATTATTATAGTTTTAGACTGTAAAGAAATAAATAGCATTTTTTAACATTGAACTTCAAATGAACAAATCACAGTCTAATAAAATTTTACTTATCAAAATACTTATTCACTTTACTTACTTATTTCTACAATGAGTAACAAGATTATTTATCCCGATTCGATAAAAATATGGAGTTGTAGACGTTAAAAAATTTTCATAGGGCTTAATGATAACATCATCATTGAAGATAAGTTCTCTCACTGAATAACTTGTCCAAATGTTTGAAGAAATAATAATCAGTAGACGAAAGTTCTGGTGAGTTGAGTGGGTGAGGCTGAATTTCAATATTGATACGGTAGATTGTGCGACGTGTGGTCTGGTGTTATCATGTAAAAACAATGGGCCTTTTTTATTGACCAAGACAGATGTACTCTAGTTTTTGGTACATTTCTTCGATTTCCACACATTCTTTTATAATGGGCCAAATTAGCGGAACACTAAACCATCATCAAAACCTCGGTTGGTGATTCTTATGTTTAGAAGGTTCACGTCGATCTAACCATTGTTGAGAATGTCAGCGTTTGTCGTCTTGGTTCTTCCAAATGTGCAGTTCAAATTTCGAGCAGTTGTGCAGCATTATTACCCATTTTGTATTCATAAACACTACTATAATTTGGATGTCGCTAATTTTGTTTTCGTCGCCTAAAAATTGTAAATACTTTTTCATATTACACATTTTTGTTGTCTTACCTTTCGATAAATTAAACAGTTATAATAACGAAATAAAGCATTTATTTTTTATTTTTGATTCGTTAAATAAGTGATCACAAAATTATGTATTATAGAAAATAAAATATTTACATTTGTTAACAAAGATTACAGGCATTGATTATTCACAATGTTTTTTCTTTGAACTGTATTCTAAATTAGCATATTACAGATCAACGTGATCTTAATTAATTCATGATACATATTTTTGTATATATTTATTTTTCATTCTATCATACTAAATTTTTTTCTTTTCTTTCTATTTTATCTTCTGGAAATTAATTCATATTTAATATTAATACATCTTAAAAATTATATATTTTAACTTTTTTAATAACTTAAACTATCATTACTATCATTTAATTCGTTCATTAAATAAAAAGTTATGCAAAAAAATTATTGAATTTTTATATTTATTCGATCGATTTTATTTATTTTTAAGTAATCAATAGTTAATCAAATACAAATTAATATAATCATTGGGGAGTCTGAATTATATGACTTTAAAAGTCCAGAATATAACCTTATAAAATGACAGTAAAATACTCAAAATATAAATTAAAAAACCAAATATGACTTAAAAACTCAAGATACATGTACGTCATAAATACGTGCCACGATAATAAAGTTATTTAAAAAAGATTATATAAATAAAGTGCTCATTTTTTATTCTTAATAGCACATCACATATATCATTAATAAACAATAAAGTTAATATCCAGTTAGGTCACCATTTATCACGAGACATTTAGTAATACGACTTGGCATCGAATTAATCAAATGATTAGGTAGCTGGTAGAAAGGGTTTCCCAGATTTCCTTTATATTTCTTTTGATGTCTTCCAAGTTTTGAGGGTTTTCTTTCTGCACAGTTTTTTTCTTCAATCCCCACCAATTTTCGATCGGGTTCAGATCTGGAAAATGTGGTGGCAAGTCAGAAACATCACAATCATTTGCATTGAACCAATTTTGTGCTGATTTTGATATGTGACACGATGCCCCATCTTTCTGAAACACGAATCTTGGATACAAAGCCGTCATTGTTGGAAATGCCTCTGTAAGTATCTCATGATACTTTATACTGGTCATAGTTCCGCGGATGACAATCAAAGGAGATTTACAAAAGGAGCTGATGGCACCCCATACCATTCAATTTGAACTAAAATTTCGTCGTCCGATTGTTTGTCTTTTCTTAGCCATTGATCTATTTAACCTTTTTGGTAAATATGTTTGAGTGTCATTTGGGTGGACTTCATTTCTAAAATATATGATTCCATAATAAGTGATTCAATAATAATCAATGTCTCATTATTATTTAACCTGATTAGTATAATAGATAATTTTCTGCAGTTTCATAAACAAAAAAGAAAAAGTTAAAAAATATTTTCAGGTCTAGAAAGTTTAATTTTAGACTAGCATTACTCACGGCAATTAATTTTTGCGTATATATTACTAAAAAACCTCGCTAATGTTAGTCTTACAAGTTAATATGGATCCAATTTTTCTTTAATTGAAATGTTTATTGCAGTAAACATTTCTGAATTTAGAAAGATCTTTGACATTATTATTTGCTGCTTTTATAATATATGGTACTCATACATTTCTCCTTCTACAGCATCTGGTCACATCAATATCATTGATTTATCAAATAACCTACAAATTAATAAATGATTCAATTTTTCTAAAACTTCGGTTTTTGTCAGAAATTTTCTTCAAATATTTCTGATAACGTCCCAATGACAACATTAGCAATGAAACGTCCATCAACACCAGTAGTTTCATTGATTGATACCAAAATGTTTTTCCATATCTTTTCTTCTTTTTACTTCATTTTTATAACAGAAATTATTTTATTTTTTCATAATTCAATATAATTTCGTAAAATTGATTCACCAGGTGTCTGTTTGACGTAATTTGTTAAAAATTTTCAAATAATGTTTCTCAATTTTCCAAGTGAAACATTTACCGAAATAAAAGCCTTGCATAAATGTCTTGAAAATTGTGATAGATCACTTCACTTCTGTGGTTTTGTCCACAAACACGTTGGAATCTGCTTTCATCATTTACTTTTTTATTGCATATATGCAATACAAAATATCTCCATCGCTTGAAAATATATCCTTGCCGAATTCTTTAAGTGATTTGATGTAATTATTTTTATTTTTGGAAATAATTATAATTCTTTAAAATAATATTTTAAAAATACTTTTTATTATGAAAATTTCTAGATGTTAATAAATTAATTTTAAAATAAATTTTAAGTATGACTTAAAAATTAAAATATCATTTTCTGAATTTTTTTTGTATGACCAAAACTTAAGAAATATGAAAAGTCGTAAATTCCGAACCCTGATAATAATAATCAATATTAATAAAATCAGAAAAAATAAATGATTAAAATTTTACACCTGAGAAATATTTAAAAAATTTTTGGGAAAGGATATAAAAATTATACTTAATAATATACTTCAAAAGATTTTAATGAAATATAATTATAACAAATTAACCTTAATTTTCTTTTATAAGTTCAATTAATATAAAATTTTATGTAAGTGTTAAGTGATTAATTTAATTAATGTTTTGGGCAGACATTTTCTTAAAAAATCAAGTCATTTTGCTGAAAATGGCCATAGAAAGTTGAGCTGTTGGAAAACATGTGGTCACAATGACCAAGATTTTAGAAAAATTTACAAATTGACAAGACTCGGTAAAATTCAGATCGATAAGCACAAATGAATATTATGACATGAAAATTATGAGAAATTTATAGGTACATAGTCATTAGTCCAGTTAATGGAAATTTGAAATAAAAAACAAAATTTGTCAAACCTAATTCTATACTAGAAATATATTAAAACCATAGTCCCTTTTTTAACTGAATGTTATTACATTTGATTGTTTAAGAATGTTAAATAATTAAAGTTATTTTTCAAAAAAGAAAAAGATTATGAATAAATTACATATTACTTAATTTATTAATAGTAAAGAGTCATTCATAAAGGACTGACATAAATTGGCTATAATTTTTACCATCGTATATTTGTTTTAATAATATCTATAAATATTGATATTTCAAAATGCAAAATTATACAATCCAACAATAAAAATTGTCAAAATTCATTAACAGAAAGGGTCATGAAAATGCAGAACTGCTTTTGGTCATCGTGATGCACCTTGTTGCAACACCGTATTAAATTTAATAAAAAAATTTGAATGAAGTGGTTCGTTCTTAACGAAAAGTCCTGTTGCCATATTCGTACTTCTCGTACGACTGAAATTATAGTTTCTGTAAGTCAAAGTGTTCAAAAAGAGTTCCACATCAATAGTTATTCGCAGTTAACAAATTGGAATTTCCAAAAGTTCTCTTCAACGAATTTTAAAGGAAGACCTGCATTAGCATGCATACAAGGTTCAATTGTCACAAAAATTGAAACCAAAAAATCATGAAAGCCGTCGAGAGTTTGCAAGTTGGGTTTTAAAACATGAACAACATGATGAAGGATTTTCGAAAAAATCATCTTTAGCGATGAGGCGCATTTTTATTTCAGCGGCCCATGTCAATATACAAAATTTGAAAAATCTGGACTTCCAATGTATCCTGAGCGGGTCACGGTTTGGTGTGGATTTTAGGCTGGATGACTAATTGGACCTTACTTTTTTGAAAATGAAAGTGGACAAGCAGTAACCGTCAACAGTATTCGATATCATGAGATGTTTTCGAACTTTCTATTGCATGAAATTGATGGTATAGATGTGGATGGCACCTGGTTTGAACAAGACGGTGCAACATGTCACTCTGCCAAGGAAACCCTGCAGTTATTGCGAACAAAATTTAATGGTCTTCTTATCTCGAATCAGGGTGGTGTGAATTGGATTACTTTCTTTGGGGTTAACTTAAAGATAAGGTATACGACAACAAACCATTTATGAGCTAAAAGAAGAAATTCGAAACTGGGTAGTTGAAATTTCCAAGAGACAATACAAAATGTCATAACAAGAGTCAACCTGTGCTTGTACGGACAAGGCACTCATTTGTCAGATGTCTTGTTTCACAAATAACCTCATTACTCGTATTTTTGAATAAAGGTAAACCTTTTTCAAAATGTTGTAAAAATGTATTTTTGATAAATTAAAATGTCAGTTCTTTATGAATGACCCTATATAAGAAAAGATTCGAAAAATTACTAATTTCCAATCCTAAAAAAATTTAGAAATTTTAGCTTTCGCATAAAATTTAGGTGTTCCCAATAAGTTATCAATATACTTCAGATATTTATCAATCGAAGACGTGTTCATGGTTTCTTATAACATTAAAGTATAGATCTTTGAAACATTAAGGAAAAAAATCAGGCTGCTTTACTTGAAATCACCATGATAAGTTATAGATACAATAATCTGATGGTAACCATTGTTATTAAGTATTAAGTTCGTGAGAAGAAAAAATTAATATCAAAGTTAAATTGTTTTAAAATCTGTTTATTATTAAATTATTGATTTACCAATAGTTGATAATTTACAAAAATGAAAAACCAAAAATATTTGGAAAAAGCACCAAGATTTCAATGTTGATGATCAAATTTTTTCTGCAAAAGGGTGAGGCATTGTGTGGATTAAACTGACCATGTGCATCAAAGATTTGTCATCACTAAACATAATTTTATTCATTGCCTGTTTACTAAATCTTTTTCTTAGCCAATATGAGCAAGTCTTTCGACTATTGATTTGGGACTCAGACAGATAGGGAACTTTAATTTTCCTGTAGCACTTAAATCCCAAGTCATTATGTATAATATTTCCAAGAGTTCTTATTGAACATTTGAAATTTAAAGCTAACTTTCTAGCTGATTTCTTTTTTTTTGTTTTTTGTAAGGTTTCTGTTTATGTTTTTTTGATAAATGTTTTCGTTATTCCGGTTCTTGGACGTCCAGCGGAATTTCAAGCAAGTAATGATTTTCCCTCTTATTATTTTAGTCCATCTATAAATAGTAGACTCTGGTACTGTTTTAGCTACAGCTTTATAAATTTCTTCCGGTGTTTTTCAATTTTCATAATGGGTTTTTATCAAATTTCTTATACAGCTCTCATACGTCATTATCTAAAAGAAAATATTGTTAAAAATAACGTATGTTTATTTTGCATGATATTAAAAACCTTGGCATAAATTAAATCAATTAATAATTTTAATTATTTAGTTTAAAAATAATGTATTTATACAATTTATCATTCTTTATTGGCCACCCGTTAGTATTTCTTTGTTAAAGTTCAGAAAGAATATCTCAATACTATACCCTAGAAGCAATGAGAATAATTGAACAGTCAAGGAAAGAAGTTACGATAACAGCAGTTAAGAACTGCTTTCATAAAGCTTGGTTTTCAAAATATATGGATTGTAATATAGATATAAGTGTTAATGATATTGTTATGCAGCACGAGATAGAAAATGATTTATTCGTCAACTATGTGAAATGAGTCTCTGGAAGGTTATGGAAATCTAACAATTGACGAGATTGTAACTGAATTATTATTATTAAAATGAAAGAATTATTAATTACAAAATTAACAATAATTATCTAAAACGTTTAAGTGCAAAAAATCTATCGACAAAATCTATGTGCACTTATCCTAGTTTGACTGTATAAGATTATTATATTTGATAAAAATGTAAAACAATATTTTAATACAGACAAAGTAATTAATATTCATTAAAATAAATAATTTATAATAATAATAAAATAAATTATATTAATAGAAAAATATTTTAATTATAATATTTTAACATTTACTATCTATTATACATACTTTATAACCAAGTTACGTATTCTAATTTAGTTAATTAGTAAATAGACTTCAGTTACAAAAAAAAGTATAAAATCGAATATATTTAACTAAATTAAGGAAAAAGAATTAGTTCAAAGAAAAAACTATTTTCATAATAAAAAATAAAATAATTTTAATTCCGAAATATATATATTAAATTAAATTAGGGAATTGATACTATTATTTTTAATTAAGTAATAAATAATCTTTTTTGTTATCCTATTAATGCAAACTCAATTATTTTAATAAATATTATTTATGAAATTTTAACATTTTAAATTTTATAATTATATAATATAATTATTATTATATAATAATTATTATTATTATTATTATTTAATTATCAACTAAAACAATGCTGTATGTCCATTAATTTTGTTAAGCAATAATCCTTTTATCTAAAATGTTTTTAAAAAATATTTTTAATTATAATTTAATTTTTAATTAATTTATAATTAATAATAAATAAAAATAATAAAAATAGAATTCGAGCAATGACATTAAAAACTTAAGAAACATAATAATATAAATTAATTATAAGTACTTTTCGGTCTCATATATGATTAATTTACAATTGTGCAATTTATTTTGAAAAATAGTAATATTAATATATTTTTTATAAGAACTGGAAAGTAAAGAAATCAATGAATTAAAAAATGGAAATACACTGGTGGAAATAAAATTATAGTCACCATGATTTTATTGGTTTTTTATCCTTATCTTTTCAAATGTTTGTTTGTCTTGTTAAATATTATGCAACATTTGAGCAGAGGTATTGGTTTACTGGGATCAGTTACTTAAA
>JBBMKC010204402.1:0-13714 GCA_037834085.1 Bipalium vagum
ATAATAATAATAATAATAATAATAATAATAATAATAATAATAATAATAATAATAATAATAATAATAATAAAATAGTAGAATAGAAATACTCGGAATCACTATAATTAGTTATAGTACAAAGACAGTTGTTAATGAAACCAATTAAATTAATCTATCAATAAGAATAATTTAGGCTGATGTCTCCTTTTGGAAATATGTCAAAAACCATTTCCAATGGAAATTTTTCAAATAAAAATTTATTTATGAAATTAAATAAAATTCATTATTTCAATTAAATCAAATTTGTCGTCTACCACACTTTCAACCCATGTGATCGGCATTCTGACAGATCCAACGGCAACATTTGTTCACGGATAAGCTTACTGTTCCCGATCTTTGCCATCACTGTGCCTAAATTAGTTATTGAATAATAATAAATAAAAATAAATAATAATAAAATATAATGAAATATTTATACGTGCTTTTTTTGGATTTAATATGTAGATATAAAAAATGAAAAATAAAAAACTTAAAATAACAAAAATAGCTTATTTTTTTATTATGATTATTATTTTTTTATTATTTATTATTTTTTTATTATTTATTATTATTTTTTTAATTTTAATTTTAATTTTTATTATTATTATTGCTATTATTATTTTTTAATTATTATTTATTTTAAATCCTATTAATTATAATCATTATTTTTATTATTATTTTTAATTATTATTAATTATTATTAATCATGAACATTAGTACTAATTATAATTATATAATTATTAATAATATTTTTATTAGTTTTTTTTGTAGTTCTCTTAAATAATTTTTTTCAAGTTTGCACCTTTTCATACGAAGAGGAACAAATAATAATGTTCACTGCTTTTCTAGACGAGAATGGTTTGGTCAGCTTTTCTCTGCTTAACACGTGGAACGCCAACACGTTGCAACGATTCAATACCCTGTTCCATGTTGTCACATCGGGCCACATCGAAACATTGAAGAGCTTAGATCGAGAAGTGTGTGATTTATATATTCTGGAGATTGTGGCGTCAGATTCTGCCAGATCACCACAAACTCCTTTGACATCTGTTGTCAACATAACGCTGAAAGTGCTAGATGAAAATGATGAAACCCCAATGTGGACGTATCCCGATCTCAACACGTACAACATCAGTGACGCTATGAAACTGGGAGACCATTTCATTCAAGTCCAGGCTTCTGATAAAGACGAAGGATTGAATGGGAAAATCAGATTCGACATTATTTCTCAATACCGCAAAGAAGATGAACCGTCGTTGAATGGTCAAACAGCCAACGTCCACAGATTTTTCACTGTCAATTCAACTACCGGACAACTGTGGGTTTCCCAACTGCTTCATGCCGGAACGGTGATTTTAGTGTTTCGGGCAAGTGACCACGGTCAGCCTGTTAAAAGTTCTGATATCAAGTTGACAGTCAATATTTCGGGGGTTGACAGCAGCAGTCTCAATATGACCATCATTGCCGTAATGATCACGGTGACCGCTGTCATCTCATTCTTCCTAATTGTCGCTATTATATGCGTAAGACGGAAGCCCCCCAAGTACCACAGCCCTACGAGTTCGATTTTGACAAAAGAACAGCCTCTTCCGGACTGGATGGGGCTGAATTCAGATGAATCGTTAATAGCTTTTCCCACTGGAAATAAATCACCTTTCATTACCCATCCTCACAGGGTACCTTTTAATGCCCAGGCCTGCGATGGAACCATGCAAATGCATACATTTACAGTACGCTCTTATGGATTATTAAAAGAAATATATTACTTATTATCTTTAATTATAATAACAATAATGATCTCACTGGCACTAATAATATTTTATTATTAATAATAATAGGAATATAAATTTAATAATAATATTAATTTATTAATAAGAATAATTTATTAATAAGAATAATTAAATAATATTAGTAATATTTTTAATAATTATTATTTTAGTAATATTTTAAATAATAATATTTTTAGTAATATTTTTAATAATTATTATTATTTTATTAATATTTGTAATAATAATTTTTTAATAATATGATTTTTTTGTAAATATAAAAAATTTGCAATTTATCATTTAAAACAATAATGATCTTTTAAAGGATAATATTATATTACAATAATTAATTAAATACAATGTCTTAAAAATATTGAAATATCATTTTAAATTATTTAATATTTTAAAGAATATTATCATGATTTAGTTTAAAATTATAAGATTCAATATTTTAAATTAATTAAATATTTATTAATAAATCACATTTATTTTCTTTGTTTTAATTAACTAATTTAGTAAAATATGTCAAAAAGATAATTTTTATTGATTTTATTTGATTTATTTATTTTTTTGTTCATTATTTATTTTTTAAAAATTAATTAAAAATAAAAATTTTAAATAAATAAAAATGATTGGAAATAATAAAAAGTTAATAATTCATTCGTTATATTTTTTCATCGTTTTTTTCTTATGTGATTTCAAACTGAAAAATATCTCTATTAATTTCATAATAAAAAAATAATAAACCATTATCCCAATATTAATAATGAATGAAGCTTGTTTTAATGAAAGGGGAAAAATCAATATAAATTATTAATAAAGTATTAATTTTAAAAAAAAATTATTTTCTGTCAATTTTCATAATTATTAATAATTATCATAATTTTCGTTATCATATTTCAAAGCAGCCTTTCGTCCTCCTTTTCAACATCTCCTTCCCGGTCTGTATTTGCGCTGTCAGATTTCGTTTGGTAACGCAATTTATTGATGACAATAAAATAATTAATTCTCCCATTTCTCTCTCGGAACAATGTTGAAAGATCTCTTCTTGTGAATTACATCTTGGGAAAACGTTTGTGTCATTGTACAATTTTTAATGAAATTAAGGCTTCATTTGTCATGGAAAAAGAAAATCGTCTGAAGAATAAAAATCCCATTCCATTCCAAATAAAAAAGACAATTCTGCCTTTTAATTCCATTACATTCTCTCTTTGAATGTTTCCATTGTGAAAGCAATTAGGTTTGGGGAAAGCAGTTTATTTATTTTTTTTTTCATTTTCCAGCATAAAATTGTAATGTTTTTTTTAATTATTTCCAGCTGCTTAGATATGATATCGAGGAGAAAACTAGTCATTTTATCATTTTTTTATTTATTATATATTAATATTATTATTTATGTTTATTTATAAAATTTTTATAGATTATCTATATGAGTATTTAAACTGATTTCTAATTTTTAAATTTTTATATTGTGCACAAATTAAATTTTTAATTAATTGTAAATTTAATTTTAATATTTATTTTTAATGGCACAATATATTAATTTATTAAGAATGGAAAATTTGTTTAAGTATTATTGTTTTAAAAAGTATTATTGTTTGATATCGCAGCTAACAATTTTGATATTTTTAAAAAATAAAGTTCATATATAATCAAAAACAAATGCATTATTTAAAAATGATAAATTTAAAATTTAAAAGCGAGTAAAAGCTTTAAGTAATATGTTTAGCAATTTAATACAACTTTAAACAAAACAAATAAATTTAATATAGATATATAATCAATTATTATATATGAATCAATTAAATCTTTAAATTCATTAAAAAGTCAGTAATTAATATTTTCAGAAAGAAATCAAGTTTGTTTTAATATCAGAAAATCGAGCGGTGAATTCGACAACATTTCAAAACAACTGTCATACAAATAAAATAAAAATTTAAAAAAAAAAACTTTTTTTCAATCACTTACAATTATGATATTATTTAATAATATTAATAGGTTTTTTAATTATTAGTAGTATTGATATTGTTTTTTGAAAAATTTTGGGATGAAAATTTAAAGATGAACCGTAAGTTTTAAAAATAATTTTTATTTGAAATTTTTGAAATTCACTTCCATATGAAAGTAATTTGTTAAAAATTCATATTGTATTTTTTAGATTATTTTAATTTGAAGAATTTTTTGTAGACGAACCAAATATCTTTATCATATAAGCATATGCTTATGATAAAGATATTTTGTTCTTCTACAACTGCAAATCCTGATTTCAAAGATTCAAATCAGTCACAAGACAGACTGTGTAGCTGACCAGGACTTTTAGCATATGAAAAACAGCTGAAATACTAAACACTCATGCTTAAACAAGTTCCAGGTTGTTAGATGGGTCTGTGAACATAAATTAGAGAACAATATTGGTAACATGAAGTTTTAAATGTAAAAGAGCAGAAACGACAATTATTTGTGCTGCATTACATAAAACAAGATTATTATAATAATAATAAATAAAAAGAATCTATAGATTGGTCAAGTACAAGCGCAGTCTTTATTTCGTTTCACATTGATGTTCTTGGAAGATATGATGAACAGAAAGATATAGAGAAATAGGAATGATGAACTGATGAAAAAGACTTGCAGGGAAAGAAATCAGACGTATCCCAACCTCTTACAGCTATCAGATTCTAAAATATCGATAAATGCGAAAAATGCATTACCAAGTGGCAAATTCCTCGGTTGATCAATGTAGTAGAAAAAAAGCTTTTATTACCTATCAATACATGGATACTAACTATCAACTATTGATAAAATGTTTTGAATAATAATGTGAAAATAATCAATCATTGGTGTAACTGGTAGCTCATTTTGAACAGTAGATTGAGAGGAGGCTCCAAATCAATTTTCATCCCTCCCTTTCACCAAGTCAATTCTTGGTCGATATATAATCTCTAAAGAACAAACATTTTCTGGATATTCCAATAAAACCCGAAAAGACGAATACTGTCAATGAGAGAATATTTGAGCTTGATAAAGTGAACATTGGCAGAAAATAAATGACATTATAACGGAATTTCAAGTCGTAATAGCAAAAATAGTTAATTCGTCAATAGTGATCATATAAAAACAATTTGACTCAGTAGGCTCTTATAAGATTTCTAGCATGTACAGGGAGCGCTAGAAGGACTGAAGGACTTTGATCTAAAATAACTTTTAGTAAAACAAGTTTATATTTAATCGAAATATTAGTTTATACATGCTTAGAATTTAAGTTTTTCAAAGTCCGGAAAAAATGTCTTTAAACATCACCATTTCCTTTCACACACAAAATTGCCCTTTTTAGGGCTTCTTCCAATACTGCATCCAATATTTCCGGGTCCAAGAGACTTCGAATATTTTCCTGTAGAAATTTGTTGGATGTTCTTGAACACTTTGTCGCACAAATTCGACCATCAATTCAGTACACAGTTTTCCTTCGACCCTTATTAGTAAGATTTGCAACAGACCCAGTTGTTCAATTCGTTAAATTAAATTTCTAATCATGTTGTCACTGGGAGGTTCTTTAACATTAAGGTCTCCTCGGTAATTTCTTTGTGTTTGAATGATTGATCTTCTATTTGATTGGAAAAATTCAACAATTTTTTACTTTATTATTATTGTTGTATTTGAACATTTTACCTGCAAATAATGAAATATTGATTATCTTTAACAAATAACGGTAGCAGCAACTTTGTATTATAAACTCCAATAAATGTAAATTCAAAAAATTAAAAATAAAAAAATCCGTTTTAAAATTTATTTTAGATTAAGATCCTTCAGTTTTCCAGTGCTCACTCTGTATAAATGTCAACATACATGGTGATGTATATATTAGCTGGTGCAAATAGACCAATTAAAAAAAAGATGGTAATACCAATGGATGGCACAAATTATTTTTAATTAATTGTCGAAAGTCCCGGTTTAAGGAGAAAAATATTTTGATTGATTTCAATGTTCCTATTTGTCCTAAATAAATATTAAAAGCTAATAACAAAAGACCTCCATTTAGTATAATCATCAATATTAATGAGTGAAGAAGTGCAATTTTATGGAAAGTCTTTCTTAATGAGACTGAAACGATTCCTAGAGAAAACAGTAAAAAAAATAAACAAATTAAAACAAACCAGACTTAGCAGCGCTGGAAAATAGTTATTAAATTTAAATACCTTTTTCTTATCTAATGCTGATCGAATGTTAATTAATTCAAAGAAGATTTTATTCATCAAATGCTCCTGGAATTATTCTCCGTTTCCATTTAATCAAATTATAATTTTTCTTCCAATCTTAATTCCGTCTCGGTCCATTTGGTGTTGATTAATTTTCTTACAACAAAAAGATAACAGTTGTTCAAAATTATGGATTTTCTTAGCTCCATAAGCTGGAGAATGGAAACAATTAATTTGATTATATTTTGTTTTAATTAAATCAATTTGTTGATTCAAAAGGACATTGAGATCACGGTCAAGCAATAATAAACGCGATCTTTCTTTCAAACAAATGGATTTATTTATTTTCAACAATGTTTCGCGAATTAAATTACCAAATTGCCCCATATATAGTTATTTTATATTTAAATAAAATATTTATTTATTCATAATATTATTTATTTTATATTATATATATATATATACATTTATTTATTTAATATTTATTAATAATAATATTATAATATAATAATATTAATAATAATATTAATATATGATAAAAATATCAATATATTAAAATATGAAGAAAATTATTTAAAAATCAATTTGGAATTTCCACCTTTTATCAATTTACCAAAAAATTGATTAAATGATTTATTAAACATGTTTCGAGTATTTTATCAGTATTTCATTAGTCAGTAATATGTGATATTATACATTTTAATTAATTAAAGGATGATTTTATTCTGAATTAAAATATTTGACCAAAATATGATTGGTTTAAAATTTTTCTTTTTTTTAATTTCATGTAATCAGAGAACACACTGTGCATTTATTGGTTTCTAATTTCTTGTATTTGGATGGTAATCTCTGGTTGCCATTCTTTGTTTTAAATTACTCTAAATTTTACTCTAAATTCACTGAATGTTCGAAGACTTTTGGATCTTCCTTATATCGTACATATAATATCTGATCATAATAATAATATAGTAAACATTGTTTTTAATTGTTTATGTTTAATTGTCAATAAAATTGTTTATTATTGTTTTATTATTGTTTGTTTTTTATTGTTTAATTGTTTTATGTTCATAATTGTTTTATGTCTTTTTATCTTTATTTATTCAGCTAAATATTTGATGATTATATAATTACGTTACAATTATTTTAATAACAATAAAGACTGCAATTATACAATTAAAAGATGAACATTATCGATTTCTGGGGATGATAGAAATTATTTCCCCTAGTTTTGTTTTAATGATATCTATTTATTTCTATTTTCATCGTTGGCAATTTAACTATTCAAAGATAACATCATTTTCAAATCAAATTAAATTTTTAAAATATTTATAATTATTTTTATTATTTTTATTTTATTTTTTAATTTTTTTAAAAATTTTTGTAGTTTTAGTAGTGCTAGCAGTATTATTTCTATTGTTATTACTTAATATACTTATTTTTACTTATTTATATATTAAATTTTCATGTGAAAACTTATCGTGTTTTTAATTAAAAATTAAATAAAAATATGAAATTTAGTTTTAAAAATTGAGCAAATAAATTCCTCTTTAATTTCCTTTATTAAAATATTTCAATCACTTAAAGGATATTAATAACATTTGACAAGAGTTAATGACAGAAAATTTGCAGTATTAAAAATAAGTAAAAACTGAATTTGTTGAATAAGAATTACGCTGTTGTTTTTAATTTATTTATTATTTATTATTTATAGATTCAAAATGTTTACCTTTACCGTTATGACGAGGGACGAATTGATTTATATATTATTTATACATGAAAAATATTTTTCAATTGTGAAATAAATAAATCATAATTTTTTTTAAAATCAATGAACACAGATATTAAAAATAATATATTGATTTATAAATGGCTAAATTATTCCTCCAAAAAATTCCATTTTTATTCAGTTTTAAATTATTGGTTAAAGTTTTGTTTAAAATAGAAAAGTAAAACTTGATTGAAACAAAAAATCTATTTTTAATTTAAAAATAAAAAATTCTTAACATGATATGTAAATCGTTTTAAAATTGAATTTATATTGATAACAGTAATAATAATAATAATAATAATAATAATAAAAATAAAAATAATTAAAATAATTAAAAAAATAATAATAATAATAAAAATAATAAAAATAATATAAATAATATAAATAATATAAATAATAATATTATTATTAAAAAGTTACTTAAAGGAGAATTCATTTATACAAAGTAAACTTTAGTCGAACTGCCTACCCTACGAGCCAATTGATGGAGATAGCGGAGATTCTGGAAAGGGTCCCAGCGAAGAAGGATCGAACTCGCACCATTTATCTCAGGAAGGTAAGATTTTAATAATCTCATCATTTCACATCATTTTATGTATGTAATATTCATAAATGCTTTTTGTATAAATATTTAATCACAGCGGAGATAAGCATAAAATGTGGTTAATCGTTGAAACAGTTAATTTAAAGAATAACATTTAAAGAATAATGTTCCGAACAGATGTCAGAATATTCATGGAAAATTAGAAATGTGATAGGGAATCAATTATTATCACATTTCACAAACGAAATGTTTTTCTAAATAAAAATCAGATTTAGAAAAGAGAAAAATTAGGTTTTACAAAAAGAAAAGAAATATCATAAAATTGTGGCAGAACTGTCATTAGGTCTTAGTCGGCTTTTGTACGTTGATTTCTCAGCACTTTATCCATGAGCAGAATCAAATATTTGATCAAGTGTGGTAAATAGCAAATTAAATGAGTGAGATTTGAAGCAAGGGTACCAGAGTAGTCAAAATAGACTACAAGACCCGAGTGCTATATAGAGGAAAATTGCCCTGTGTCTCGTGAGATCAAAGGTGAGGTTTGTCTAGAGCTTCTCAAAGCAGGAGAAACTATTAAATCTGAGAGCTAACAAAACCAATTAATCCATCTGAATCTGTGTTTAATTACTAAACCTTCAGAGTACGCGAAACGATGCTCGATGATGCACCGCGACACAATTCTAAAGCAATTAAAAGAATATTAAAAGATACGACCTGGAAAGAATCAACCAATCTGTCGTATTCATCATAATTTTCTCCTTCAATATTTCAGCTGTTCCCATCAATGGCAATTGAACTCTTTCAAAACACCACTTTAAAACGTATGAGATTCGTTTAGAATGAGTCTATCAATGGTTTGCCCGAAACCAACGAAGTTCTTTTTAAAGATTTCCATAAATAAACTGAAAGATAATAAAAATGTGTGGCTATCAATGGACATTTTTTTGAATAACTTGTTTCATGTATCTTGGCAAGGTATTGTATTGTTTCTATTAAAAATATTTTCATACAAAGAAGACCTGAAGAAACAGGTTCGAATCTTGGATATTCTCAAAAAACAAGGATTTCTTTTAAAGTAAAATCTTTAGGTTGTCTGAATGATGAGTGGTGGCACGCGGTGGACAATACTTCCGACAAAAAATGCTTACCTTTAGTAATAAATATTATTTCAGTTATTTCCGACTAAAATCTGGAAAAAAGTCACCCATGCCCAACACCAACCAATCCACTCATAACGTCGTTTAATTTTAGCGCTAAATCCAAGCGTCATAATTTAAAAATATTGTACATTTAAACAATTCCTTTTTCAACTTATTCTTTGTTCATTTGTTACAAACGTTTCAAAAAACATATTTACAAACGGGAAAGACTTTTTCAATCACCTTTTCTCATCATTTCCTCTTTATTGTTATCAAAAATATTTTTAGCAGTAACCGTAGAATGTTTATTATATAACGAAACTATTATTTGTCTTTGATACATGTATCTGTTTCATTTGTTCACGAAGTAAATGGTTAAACGTTTGGAGTAGCGAAAAGTAACAAAGAATATTTTATTATATTTTAGCAATAATTTTATTTTATTTTTATCCTCAATCAATAATATCACTTAGAGGAACTGTGTCTCTCAATTTTATCTGTCCTACTACAAAAAAACCCCTGAAGAAAAGGTCGTGTGTTTGATGTATTGGGAACTTATTTCGATTGGTCGAGATATCGATGGTAATCTTTATGCTGAACAACTACAGCAAGTTCATGATGCTCTGAGCACTCTGTACCCAACATTGATGAATCGCGGTAGAGCGCTCCTACAGCATAATAATGCTCCAGCTCATCCATCACGAATAATGAAGCGGAAAATTCCTGAACTGCAAGATATCGAAGTCATCCCCCACCCAGCGTATCGCTCCTTCTGATTATGATATTTTTTTATCTCTCTCACATTTTTTACAAGACCCTTTAGTTCAGTGCAAAAACTGAAAAATAGAATAGCCGAATTCTTAATCTGAACCTGAGTGGTATCGCCATGGAATTGAGCAATTGGCAGAAAGATGGCTTCCTCGAATTATAGAAACTTATGGACTTTATTTCGAGGATTAATGTGGTCTGTGTTAAAAAACTTTTGTAAATAAAGTTTTTGCTAAAAACAGGATTATCTTTGGAGTCAACCTGATAAAGGAGGTGAACATTTAGTTGAAACAAAAACTCGTGAGGAAAAGTGAAGTAAAAGTGGGAGAAAATTAGATGAAATATTTCTGAAACCCGTACTGAAATCTGTCAAATGTGTCAAATTAGTTCAGCCCTCACTTAAACAAAAAAGGGAATTTGTTTTCATTTTTCACTAAAGACCATTTCGAAGATTTCCCCCCGTAATGTGAGACCGCTACGAAGCGCTATCTGTGATGATGAATTGATTGTTCCCATCATTCGTTGTGGTAAAACGTCGTTACGAGAGCTGTTTGCTAACATATTAACGACATCTTCATTTTAATTATTTTTCCCCAATCACCCAAGACAGAAATTGTTTATTTCTCTTTTTATAATTTTAAATACAAATGAGAGTTGATTAATAAATAAAACAGCTGCAACGACATTCTCGCTCTGAAGTAATGCGAGTTGGTAAAATCTCTTCTCGCTTTCCATTGAATTAATTTATTTTTATTTATTTATTAGTTTGGGATATATATATATATATATATTTATTATTATTATTATTATTATTATTATTATTATTATTATTATTATTATTATTATTATGCTAAATATTCTTGCATCATGATATTCAATTATTATACATTTTATATTATTTATATTTATATTTCGACTATTGATATTATTGTTAATATTATTTTTATTATAAATTCTATATTATTATTTATATTATATTATTTATATTATATATTATATTTTTTATATTATATATTATATTATTTATTTTATAAAATATATTATTAACATTATAAAATATATTATTAATAATGTATATTATGTTGATTTATTATTTTATTATTTTAATGCAGAAATATTATGGGTTTGAATAAAATAAATATTCCATTATATTATTATTATTATATTATTTTTATAATAATAAATAACAATCTGTGACGAATTGTTGTCCGATATTTATGACTTCCTCGCAACGCAGAGGTGGCTTTTTAATTGGTCGTCTAAGGAATCAGACAGTGTTAGCGGAAATAAGATAGAACCGAATTCGCTAATGACTGATTATTCTGGTATTGAATGAGGTATGCGACCATTAATCTGTTGCAAAGTCACTTTACCAAGGATTTTGAAATATCTATTGGTACAACAATCCTTCTTTCTAAGATATTCATTCGTAATCCAGTCTACTGTCAAGTGTGCGTTAAATTGTATTGTTTTTTTATTTACGTTCTCCTAAATAAGGATTGGTATACCGTATCAGAGTAATATCGACCTTTCCTAGCCTCACCTAGCAGATTATTACATTACTTTAATGTGTCCAATGATTACTGTTATCTTATTTGTGGGAATCACATTTCCGAAGTTACAAGCTTGGTTTACTCAATCCAATTTCAATGGAAAACTCCATTTTGATCCTGGCGTTAACTATTGTTATGGGGGTACAAATTTGGTTAACTACTGATAAGTATTTAACTATTAATTCCTTTGATGAAAATTAGTGTACAAGAAACTTTTTCATCAGTGATAAAAAGACTGATCATGTTGGTCTCATCCAGTGACTTCTTGAAAACAAAAAAGTACTTATGACAACACGTTAATGTTTCTGAGTGTTGGTCAGATATCTGAGAGAACATTGGATGGAATTTTTTAACCTATCATATTTAATTAAAGTGCCTGAAGATTGCTATTTTGTCAGCATCTTTTTCGTTAGCCAATAATGAGAATTTTTAAACCAGAACAGATTTGATCAACTTTCATCCGAATCGGACCACCTCCCAGGATGCGGTAGATCACC
Source organism: Bipalium vagum (assembly GCA_037834085.1). NCBI lineage: Eukaryota > Metazoa > Platyhelminthes > Tricladida > Geoplanidae > Bipalium > Bipalium vagum. Next base: position 12,250 of record JBBMKC010204402.1, read on the forward strand.
GAGAATTGAACTTGTTTTCCATGAATCGAGAAAGGTATTTGATTGCGTCTTTTACAAATAGTATCTTTAGGTAGATATGTCTTAGTGGGCCTGGTAGTATTTACTTTTTGAAGAAGCACGAATGCAATTGACTACATTTACAATTGATAACTGTTCATATCGAATATCTTTTCGGATCCGGTCCATTTTTCACAACAAAATATAAATAAGCAAATCAATACAAGACCAATATTAAGTTTTTTATCGTTTACATTGAATGACGAATATGATTCAAATGCTCTATAATGGAATAAACAGTTCAATTGGTAATATAAATTAATCTTTTTTCAGGAAGTATGTTTATAAGGTCTGCCTGTCAGTTTTCTCACGCCTCATCCATTAAGTGTAATCTCTTTCATTCTCTAACTAAATACCATGTGATTAACCCAAGATGAGACTCATACAAAGAAACTTGAAAATCACGTATAGACAGGGTCTCACACTTGGACTAGATGACATAATACTTAATTGGCTCCAATTGACCCCTATCCCAACAAAGCATTTACTTACGTACTCGATCATATCAACAAATCAATTTTCACCCCATTTGAATACATTTTCTTAACATTGTTACAAATAATTTCATGCATTATTCCATATATTTCACAGTGCATTGCACATTGAGTTGATTGATTAATTGTTTTATTTGTAAATCTTGTAATATAATATTTCTTGTGAGTTTTTTGTTGGAAAATATACTTAGACGCCAATGAAAGTGTCAATATTAGTTCAGAGATGTAATGAAGGCGAGATATATTTTACAATCATTAATGTCCAATAGTGATACATCATCAACTTTTGTAGCTTGGAAGGAGTAATAAAATATATAGGATTATTATTCATTACTTTCACTTGGTACACCATTTTCATAAGCTAAATAAAAATTACTTTTAACCAATGAAATTAAAGGCTTAATGCCAATTGATTGATTGATAACTGATTGAAAATTGTCTTTTTCTTTTATTTATTTTGTGAATTTAAACAAATAATAACGCACTTTATTTATTTATTTTTTTATATAAATATTTTATTTATTAACATGAGAAAAACGTGCGTCCTTAATTTTGGAGTGAAAAAACTTCGGTTATTTACTTTTGCTTGGGAATATCTGGAGGCTGAATTTTGGATATAACATTCCTGAGATTATAAATAATATTCATAAAAATTAATTATTATTACAGTTTTAATTGATTTTAGAGAGTGCGACATAAATCACAAATCATTATATATTAAATAAACTAAATCGATCTTCCTTATAGCAGTTTCTTTTCTTACTGTGGGAAGAAATAAAATATTATTATTAATTAAATATTATTATTACTATTAATTATTATTAATTATTATTATATTATTATTATATTATTATTATATTATTATTATATTATTATTATATTAACATGTGACGCCTATAAATCTGGACAAAGTT
>JBBMKC010204413.1:0-13706 GCA_037834085.1 Bipalium vagum
ATGGTCTCAATTATAATCCGATCTAGTTTCTTTTTCTAATGGTAATGAAATATTCGGTCCCTGTTTGGAATCGTTGATAATTTTATATAGTATCCTGATAGATAATCTCTTCCGGCAATTTGATGTGAAATCGTAGTCGTCTAAGTTTCTTCGATGGTCAAATTATTCAGGTGTTTCCGGCAATTTTCTGTAAAGTCTTGGTCGTCTCTGCTTTTGAGTGATTAAATAATTGTTCGGTTTATTCCGGCTGTATCTGTTATAACTGATTATAGTTGATTAATGATTGCTGATTACTCGAATAGAGTTTTTAATTCAAACTTTTATAATATATATATATTTATAAATTTTTTTGTGTCTTTCATTTTTTTACCTTCTTTTATATGCTTATTTCTCCTTTTGTTTTTATTTTTAGTAGCTATCTTTTCCTTTAATTAATTCGCCCTATCGGTTTTCTTTCCAATTTTGGCATTAACTATAAAATTTTTATTTTTAGTAACTTAATGTTACTTAAAAATTTTTCTTTCCTTTTTTTATATAAATCTAAAACTAATACCCATAATTATAAATTACTGTACATCACATAATTATTATTTTATTACTTTAATTATTATTAAATTATTACTTAATCGGTCAAAATTGTTTAATACAAACAAATACACATTATATATATATTGAATTTCACAAACAAAGTCACATGCACTTTTCTTGGATCACAAAGTTTTAAGATTGAATGATAAGTAAAAGTTTTACAGTTTTTTTTGATACATGCACATCTTTTGGATCACAAAGTTTTAAGATTGAATGCCTGCATTTCCGACTGACTTTATTGATGTTGGCTGATTTGTTGGTTGACGTTGACGTAGTCTTCACAGATATAAAGAATTCATTTTTAAATCTTCGAAAGTAGATATTATTTCATTCTCTTTTTTTTCAAGTTTTTATTTAAATTTAACCTTTTTTCATAAAGACTTTGTTTGAATATAAAAAATTATTCATATGAACTTTGTCGGATTCGGAGTTGAAAATAATATTATAATAATAAAATATTTTTAATTATAAAAGAACTTTTAACTAATAATAACCGAATCTTGACGCCAAAATTTTGTCAGGCTGCAATTAGAGCCAGAGGAATGGAAATAGTACTTTGATAGTTTTAGGGAAATAGAGAGTAAGGATTGGCAGCGGTTGGAAAATATATTTAAAATTAAGTGATTAATTTTCTTGTTTTCTTTAAACAAAATTAAAGAGTCAGAAGATATAATCGTGAGTCTAACCTCTTTTAAATATCAATGATGCAGCATATTTATTCAATGGGTTTAGTGGAGTTTGAGAATTTATATGCGAATGTGCAGGACGTAGCGGAAGATTCAGAAGCTAATTTTTTTTCCGCATGAGAGTATTTCCTTTTTTATTTCTTAACTTGTTAATTTAAAATCAATTTTTTTATTAATTATTGTTTAATTGATTAGATAAGATTAGATCAGATCTTTGATAATTCATAGATGGTAAATATATTATTTTTTAATCTATTTATTGTAGTTTTCTAATCTATTTGACATATGACATTATTTGGATTTGTAATCAGTAGTATGTATAACCAGACTTTGATGACGGACCCCAAAACTTGTTTTCCACCTTATTTTTTCACTTTTTCATTCGCATACGCTAGTTCAAAGGTGAAAAATATGGTTAAACACAGAACATATTTATTATTTTATTTCCTTTCCTCAAAGTCTGATTATATAAACTACTACATAAAAATCTTTTATTTTTCTTATTTTATATTTTTTTATTTTTCAAATTTTTTCTTAAAAAGTGTAGTGAAGGAAGAAATATTTCAATTTCAAAAAAAGGTCAAATTAGTTTCTAAAGTCAAATAACACCAAAACTTCGAATAAATTTAAATAATCTAAATGAAGAAGAACTCACAAAAAATAATGAATAAATTTCCACAAAATAAATATTATGAAATATTCATTAATGCTTCAAATAATAATATTATTAATACTTGAAGATCTTTATTACAATATAAAAAGACTTAGAATATTTAATCAAAATTAGAAATAAAATTAAGAATAAGGAAGATTTAAATAGAAAACACAATAACGTAGTAAATATAAATGAATACAAAATAGAAGAAATATTAGAATTTTAAGAAAAAAAAATTATTATTTTTGATTAAAAATTATTAAAAATTTTTAAATAAATACAAGCTTTGCTCTTGAAAGGAAAATTTCTGAAATTCTAATTTGATATTTTTATGTCAAATCAATTCACTTGGCTTTTATTGAATAATTCAATCTTAATAACAACAACAATAAATCACAACTTACATGTATGTTAATCGTCAATTGATACTTTGACTTGTCTTCGACACCCTTTGGTCTGTTTCTGTTGGCTTTCATATAACCAGTTTTTTTCATATTTCTGGGTCTTATCCTCCATTCTTTCCTTAATCTTTTATAGTTGTCGAATTCTGATCAGTTTTCTTGGACGTCAGTATCATTTGTTTCCATTCCCAAACATCTGTCTGGCTGAGCAGATGAAGGTCGGTTAAAGCCCTTACATTTCTTATCATTTTTTGATCTTTATTCTTTTTCACTTTTTTTCTAGACATTTACATATTTTCTCTTGACTCTTTTTTTCTTCCCATTTCCTGTTCTTTGACTCTTTTCTTCTCTCACTTGACAATCCTCCAAATAATTCAAAATAGTCTTTGAGTACTATTACTTCTTCATCTATGTCTTCATTTTCCGGCTCGTAGGATGTCAAAACTGTCTCCTTTATAGGAAGCCAATATTAACCTTTCTAGCGAAATATATCACCACTACGGTTAATTCCTGTCGAACACTCTACTCAATATGTTTGTCCTCTTTAAACCTAGTATATAACCTTGATTGTGTTTCAAATTCTCTAGCCATAGTCTATCCACAAATGACTATCTTAGGTTCCACACTTCTTTTGGAATAACCTCTCATTCTGGTTTTTCCATATGTGACTCTCCCATAAGTTTTTTAGAGGACTATAGTGCTATCAGATAGCACACTATTGTTTATCCTCCTACCATCTTTAAAGTTACCATGGCTTCATGACAAAACTTTCTGTCTTATTTTTTGTTTTATGCTTTGTAACCACCATTACCTTTCCTGTACTAAATAAATCGACAGCAAGACCTACCCAACGAGAAAATCCTGCTCATGTCCCTTTTTTTCTATTAGTTTTTAATATTCACTTTGTATTGGATAATTAAAGGAAACTTTTACTTCATAATGGATTGGATTTTTTTCTTTAGCAGACTGATTATTGATATTAACTAAATTTCAAGAAGGGATTTAGTTTAGTTTAGATTGAACTCCTTATATCAATTTTCATTATAAACAAAAATTAATTAATTTGATATGGATTTGGTTATGTATTTAACGGAGATTATTAATTGAACCTCGAATTATACTTGAAACTTAATTTACTCTTCTATTCTCGAAATGGAAGTTTACATATACCTGTGCACCTTGGCTCTTGAATATACTCTGAATAAATACTGACACATTTCAATAACAACTTTATTCTTTCACCATTTATTGAGATTGAAGGATTATAGCGCCACAGACTATCATTTTAATTAGAACGATAACCAAAACCAATAGGTTGGTTTGAGGTTTGAGTAAACAGTCCAAAAAAAAAGTAGTGCACAATTTACTACATATCACCAATAACATTTATCGTTGAACAAATAATTTTAGATCTGTGTAATAATAATATGTATTAAAGAATTTTAAAAATTAAAAAGACTAAAATGAGAATGTTTGAGCTAGGTGTAATTTAAATAAGAAATTGATAAAAAGATTTAAATTGCACCAAAAATTTTAAAAATGTAAATTAATAGATATACTGGCAGTTATTAATATTTTATTAATAAATTCAGTTTATATCTCTTCTTTATTCACGAATGCACAATTAATTTATAAATAATTAAAAAATAAGTAGGTGCTTTAAATATATCCATTAAATGATAAACTATTATATATATTTTAAATAAATTATTTATTTGAAGATTTTTTTATTGGAATTATAAATGACAGAAAATAACTACGATTGGTTTTTAGCTGATCGATTTGGAAAAATATATAATTTCGATAAAAATAAAATTATTTTAGGTCGAAAGGATTGTGATATACAACTTAAAGTATGATATATAAACTAATAGAAAATGATTCATACCTTGATTTAATGTTAAGTCAAACAGTGTGGATTACAAACATTGTATTTTGACTATAAATGATAAAGACAAAAGTTTGAAAATCAAGGATTTGGAAACTGCTAATGGAGTTTATATATATATTCCTTTTTTATTATTGATCGGTATTTTAGACTTTTATAAACGAAAAGCAAATAAAGTCGAACAATTTCAAAGTTCTGAATATTGGGGACAAAATTCGATTGGCATATGATCAAATCACTTTTACAGTTCAGAGAAAAACTGGTTTGTTTTAGTCATTTTTTAAGACTAAAAGCACAATTTTATATTCGAATTACTTTGAGCGACCGAATAATAGCAAGGTACATACTTCCAATGCAATCTCTTTGAAAGAGATACATCATGATACAATTTTGATTTAGAAATACAATTCTCATATCAAAACTGACGAAGTTTAATAACCTATTTCAGTTTTGCCTAAAATAATCGCTAGAGTTTATTTTATTTTATCCATCATTTGTCTATTGATGTCAATAATTGTAAATCTTTTGTGAATTGGAAAGGAAAATAGTGAAATATTGGCTTTAAAGTTATCTCAGGAAATTAATGTTGTCGAAAAGAATTGATTAGTTTGAGGAATAATGATAGAATTCTATTAATAAATTAAATTTTATAAAAAGTTTTATTTTCAATATACATTGAATCTGATATTCAATGAATTACTTTTTAGAAATAAAATTTACTTTGTTTGCAAACTTCCTGTTGCTATTATTTTCTCATTTGTTAAAACAGTATCACAAGATAAACATTTTTTATAAGACTATAAATGTTATATGTTAACAAGTTTTGTTTTCACACATAAGCGCCTCTTTCATGAAATTTGTTACGGATTAATCTTATTGACTTATTGATCTCGAAAGATTACGTCTGTATCGTTATGCAAAATGGACTGACAGCCTGAAAGACTATCTGATAAACAATTGCATTTCCATTTTGCATTTGATTAATTGAATCATAAGAATTATTTATTAATCTTCAACAGTTCCGACGACTTTTGAAAATCAGAATAATAATTTGTTTATTGATACCAGAAATATCATTTCTTAAATTGAGTTCGATTGAACTAAATTTCATAAGGGGAAAGATAACATTTTTAATAATAACAATAATTATAATAATAACAATAATTAATAATAATAACAATAATTAATAATAATAATAATAAATAATAATATTAATAATTATTAATAATAAATAATAAAAATTAATAATAATAATAATAATAATAATAATAATTAATAATAACAATTAATAATAATAATAATAATTATTATTATTAATATATAATTTAATTTCACCTTTAATTTGAATTATCAAATATCAAATGAAATATATAATGTTATAAGAAATATCGCAGATTATAATTATCTTTGGATTAAAATAAATATTTATTCTTATAATTATATTTTTTATTAAAGACTAACACCTGTTTACTATTGAAATAAAACATTTTAATTTATCATATGAATGTCTTGGACTTTACCATTTTGTTTTTATAAATAAATGTTTAGAAAAATAAAATTTTATTGGAAATGTCAATATATTTATGTTATATATGAAAATATTTTATTAATTGCACTTGAAAATTATTATTATTTATTTTTTCTATTATCGGGAGTTATCTGATCAGTAAATGTTTATAAAAATAAAATAAATGTCATCAAACATTTTTAACAAAAAAAAATAAATGCAAGGATTCTGGAAACTAATATGTCATTGAAAACAAGCTCACTTAACAGAAATAGTTATTTATTATCCATGAACGTTTAATTTTGTTTTATGTATCCTATGGAAACAAAATTTTTTAGTAAATATCAACATCTAAAATAAATTGTGTCTCTCAAATGATGTTTTGAAAATTTAAAGTCTTAATTAAAAATTTTTATACTAATTATTATATGAAATAATAATATTGTTATTAAAAGTATTTTGTACAAGTATCACATTTTATATTTTTGTGTACACTTTACATAAAAAGAAATTTATATTTTACACATACTGATTTTCCTGAAGACTGGCTCATTAAATAACTTCGTATTTTATTCCAGTAGAATGAAAAAGAATTATTTTATAAATTTTTAATTACATTTTAGCATTAATGATTACATTTTTTTTCTAATGAATTACAATTTTAAATAATTTTTACATGAATTTATTTTTAACTTATGTTTAATATATTTATCTACCTTTTTAGTTCAGACTGTTACAGTGTAAAATTGTAAAGAATCATTTATGAGGTGTTGTTAATATTCTCTGTCACCTGTTTTATAAAACTCAAATTTCCTATTAATCAAATTATCGAGTTTTTAATATTAATAGGCGGAAGGAAAATCGATTTTATATCATTGATTGTTTTATAACATTTAAAATTCATCTATTGTCTCATATTGATAAATTTTATAAATTCGAAAGATATTTCAAGTTAGAGTTACTTAATATAAACTAATGGGGTTATCCAAGATTATTTATAAAGCAAGAAATAAGAGAGGATTTCTGGCGATATTATTTTTAACCCGAATAAATATGACAATATAATTATTTCTTTGAAAACATGATACCATAGAAAAATATCAGCATAATAATGAAAATGAGTGCAATAAAAATTATCGAATTAATTCTCTTGGAAATTAAGTTTTATAAAGTTATTTATTCATTTATTTAAATTTGTAACTGAAATGATCTGCTTACCTATATAAATAAACATTAATAAAAAATGAAATAGAAATGTTAATTAATAGTAACGTTTTATTAACTTATGTTATATTAAAAATTATTTATGATGAAATAATTAGTAAAATTTAAGATATTTATATTCTTAACGTAATAATCACTAAGAAGTTGTTAAATAATTAATAATTTAATTATTAGCGACAATTTTCAATATTATTAATGAGATTTGATCGGTTATTAATTTTGTAAACCGAGTTCATTGTCATTAGCTGGGATATTTTGAGTTTCTTATATCACAGTTTATTATGATAATTCAAATCAATATTCCATTTCAACAGTAATTTAATTAATAAAAATTCCATTTAAATTATTTTACTGTCATCAAATCAGTGTTTAAAAAATGAAATAACTGAAATTTTTATTAATATTAATAATTAAAAATTAATCAATGATTAAAATAATTATTTAATATCTTATATTGTATGGTACTCTTGTAGTTAAATCATTAAATGTATTATTGATAAAAATAACATTGAATAATTGATTAAATATTAAAAATTAAAAAGAATAATATTTTAGAATATTTATCAATTTTATAATAAATATGAGATGTTTGGATTATTTTTTAATAATTGAATAACAAAATTTTTGTAAACGTTATGATTACAAAATACCGAATTCACTTTGTGTTAATTTAATGTTTTTAAATATTAAGAATATTTTAACCTGGAAAGAAAATACTAAAAATGAAAAGTTCCATTAAAACTCAATTATTTCTATTTTTTAAGATTTATAGTTTGACTTAAAAATTCTTTTGTCCTTAGAAATATTTTTGTTAATACTACTTTAAAATTATTAAACAAGATATAAATATTTTATTATTAAAAAATAATTTTATCAAAATTTAATATTAAATACTTCTTAGATGTCACTGTTACAAATAGTCCAAGCAGAGGTACTGATATACCATGTCTTGTTACAGATCCAGAACGATTTATGCCTCCTGCGGTATTATTAACGTATTTGGTTAATTCTTTATGCAATACGGTAGGTTTGTGAATTAACGGATTCCACCATAGACCTGAGTAGCCCGGTTACAACGAATCATATTTCTTCCGATGAAAAAATAAATGGCAATTCCAAAGAAGTGAAACAAGCAAAATCCGAAGTAGATTCTACTCAAAGTAAAATTAAAAATAATTAGTAATAATTTATATATTTACACTAAAATGTCTTAAAAATACAAAAATACTTTTGTTTCAGTAATCTAAGCCTCAAAACTTGATATAACCATGTGTATATAGTGGTTAACTCATTGTTACGAAAATATGTAATTATTAATATGCTGAACATTTAAAAGGAAAAAAATATAATTTTCTGAAAAATAATTTTAAAAAAACCTACTAAGAATTTTTATTAGGTTCACATTCAAAGGTGAGTATACCTGCTTTTGTTTCTAAATGATAATTATTCAAGTGACAAATATATATTTCGCACCTTTTCTTTAATTGGTGAAATGATTTTTTTTGTTATTTTCATGTATCATTTAATAATTTTTATAATTTTTTTAATAAGATTTTTTTGATTTTAATAATTATCTTTGCTGATTGAAAAATGAAAATAATTTTTCTTTACTAATCTTGATTGATTTTTAGTTTAAGCAGCTGAACACTTATTTTTAAGTGAAATCGGTGAAAGTCTTGCCTACTCTTGTACAATTTTCACAGTTTAATGGCAATTCTGAAGATCTACCACAACCTAATGTAATAACATTGGTTATTTAATTGAATGGAAAACTCAGCATTGATGTAAACATAGCGAGTAATTGTTCAATTAAATAAATTTCTATACACACTTTACGTTGTCTGAGACTAGTCTACACTGTCTTGTTTTGATATAGTTAGGTTTCTATTAATTTATGGATAACCTATTTAGAATCGATCGCTGATCTCTTATATTTTTATTATTATGGAATAGGATACTCATTTTACGATGTTCGAGGCTTAAAAAGAGACATTGGATCAGATATCAACACATGAAACTAAAATATTATTTGAACTCCTATTTACTCACTATAAGAACTTTAAATTTGTAGGACTAATTAAGAACATTTTATTAACTAATTAGAAAAATAAGTAAGAATTAATAATAATAATAAATTCATAATAAAATAATTAATAAATTTATATTTTCTTGATTTTTAAATCTTTAGTGAAGAATGTTTCAAGAAATTTTCTCAATTTTAAAAAACTTGCTGTGGCAATACTAAAAATGAAATAATATTATATGGATGAATTTTATATTGAGGTAGGATTGTAAATCATTATATTTATAAAAAATATTGACACAACTTCATTGAATTCCTTGATTTAAGATCGGATAGATAATTTTGCGGTAAGCACGATTCGACAAGTATAGAATTTTTTAATCAAATTATGATATTAATGCGAAAGTTGCATTAAAACAAAAATGCAATTGCAGTGATGTAAATATTTACTTATAATAATTTATTTATATATAATAATATAATATTAATTATTAACACACATATAAGTATATTAATATTATATATAAAATATTAATATATATTTAATAATATATTTATAAATAATAATAATTTCATTTTATTAAATATTCTGTTTCATGATTTTATTCCGTTAACTCATTAAGTTTCCAAAATTTAGGGTCTTGTTTGTTTAACAAAAAGTATATTTTGATTTTTCAAATTTAATCGTTAATTTCAAATATAAAAAGCTTTAATTTATGATTTATTGATTTTCAAAAATATAATTTAAAAGATTTCAGTTAATATCGTTATTTTTGTTTAAGAAGGCCGAAAGGTTATAACAAAAATTCAGTCGTATTTTTCATATCACAGTTATAACATATATCATTATACATTAACTTATAAAATTAAAACATGTAATAAAAAATCAGATCTAAAATATCGTGCAACATTATATTTTTTAGAGAAGCTACAATTTTTTGGTCAAATCTTTAGCAAAAGTGTTAGGATTTTTTAATACTTTCTTTGTTGATGAATTGAGATCGATTTACTATTGATTTTTCTATTAAGGTATAAATGCTTGCTGAAAAATAATGAATCAATTTTTGACATAAAATTTAATTATTAAAGATGAACAAAAGAAATTTAAATATTTTTTGTTATTTATTATTCAAAATATATTACAATTTATATTTAATAAATTTAATAATACAGTTTTGACCATTTGTCAAAAATAGGTTTATCGACGATAATGGTGGAAATTGTTTATGTGAACTAATATGTGCATATTTTTATTTTTATGAAAAAAATATGGAAGAATGTAATTGTTACAAAATCATGAATCAATGTCTAAATAAATATAAATAAATGGCTAATACTGTGTTATAAAGTATTCAATATGAGAAAATATTGGTACGTTTGTTGATCTTATTATTTCAAATAACAAATACAGACTCTGGTAGTTATAATAGTTAATAATGTAATATCATCTAAGCCTTAAAATTATAATTTTATTAATAACTGATTAACCGAAGCCAACCAGCTTATTATTTTTATTTAATGATCAAAAGTAAAATACACAATTAAACTTATTAATCAATATTTCTGAAATCAGTGTGATTAATAACATTGGTCACATTTTTTGATAATAATGATTAATATTATGGCTTGTTTCTTTATTATTATATTGCATTAAAGACCGATATGTACATAACTTGAATAAAAGAATACTGATTTTAATATATTAATTAATGAATAATATATTAATTAATTAATCAAATCTCTTATTTTTTATCATCGAATTAAAATGTATTAGATCGTCACAACTCTTTAGCAATAAGTTCTTTAAAGTAGAATCATTATTTATCAAATTAATTATTATTAATACACTATTTTTTTTCAATGGTTACGTAAATTTTTAAATTGCTAGTCATAGAAATAAAAATTTGTTCTTGTGAAAATTTGTCTCACATATCATTGTTTTAATATATAATGTATACCATTGAATAACTTTTAAAAATGAGTATCAATCAGCCAAAAAATGTAAGAAAACGAATTAAAATTGGCAACCAAATAAGAACTCTGGTCATAGGAAATATGATGATGGATGCGTTTTTATGAACAAAGCTTGCCCTGACACTTTGCTTATTGCATAAGAAACAATGTCAAATTTGAGATATAAAACCATGTTTCGTGTCATCTTTATTCTTTTATTCATAACCCCATAGAATTTTCTTTCAATAAGGTACAACCATTAACAAGAAGAATTCTTGGTGAGGCAGAAGTTTATCTTTTCCAGATAATATCTAATACAAAATCTTTGATTACAAATGATGATTGCAGAGGCTGGTTTCGCTTAACAAGGAGAAATTGTACTCTTTCTATTGAACGACATAAATTTAATTAATAAATTTTATAGTTAAAACCTAATTTTTGATTATTTCAATGATTTGAAATAGAAGACTTGACCATTAAATAATATTATATCTTGTGATTAAATTATTTAGTCATATTTATATTTTAATTATTTAAAATTATGTTTAACCTTGTATAGGATACACAAATCCTATTAATTTCGACTATGACATTTACTCTATGGACACCGGAGTAATACATTTACTATCTATTTATGTATTAAAATGTTTGATTTGCTCTTACCATATTTTGAAAAGAGCTTCATTGCATTAAACCTTTTTTCTAATTAAAATATGGAAGTGTTATTTCTATTTATCAAAGCAATTAAGTTAAAATCAACATCCTTTTAAAAGATTTTTATTTTTTTAATCGATTAATTTAACTATGGAAAATCATTAATTTAATAATTATCATAATAAACTTTTTTTCAAGCTGAAGAAATGGAAAAAATACCAAATTCTCATTTATCAAATACGAAAAGTCAGAGTAATTGTCAACAGAAAGGTAAGGAAAATTTATTTGCTTGTCCTATCATAAATATATGAAAAGGTTTTTATTGATTAAATTGAATTTTAAATCTATCTAATTGTATTGAAATTAGAAATATTGAAAAATACAGAGAAAAAAGAATCTTTCTTAGTAATAATTTATATATTGTTAATAATAAATATTATGAAATACCCAGAAGATAGAAGTTGTAAGTAATCTTAAAAAAAAATTTCTTGACAAAATGTAAAAAAAAAATTTTTAAAACTGACCAATTGATTAAAATAAAATATTATGTTTTTATATTTAAAATTTTAATAATGTAATAATATTATTTTTAACATAAAATATAAATAACTTTTTATTATAATTTCTTGCCATTTATTAGAATAATTGTTTAAAACAATTAGATTCATTCATACCATCTTCATATGCACCTTCAAGAGCTGCGGAATCGTTTACTATAAACTTCACAAGTGATGATCTCCATGATAATGAATCCGTTAATCATACTAAATTTGTACCATTAAAATTCAGATCCAGTTTTGATGGAAGAGAAAGAGTTCCAAAAACCAAAGTTCACATTTCCAATTCATTCAATGTTAGAATAGTATTCTTTACAGATAAAGCTATTAATTATTTAAAGAAACCTGATTCAGCAATACCTAAATCAAAGGCGGAAAACAAAACTTATCCACTAAAACCAACAAAGATCAGTAGCTTTACTAAAACTAAACAGAATTCTAAGCCTGACGAAACACCTATCAAATCCAAATCTGTCAATGTAAAGAAAGTTCCAGGTGAATAAACTAAGAAAATATTAACAGTACATTATAATATAGTAAAAAAATGAAAAAAGATTTAATTTGTGATCAACTTTATAAAATGTTTGAATTAATGATTACTTCAGTTCAGTTTTAGGAAATTTTTAATCATGACATTTAATCAAATAATCATTTCTTCTATCAAATTTTGAAAAAAGGAAAGAGATTTTTTCGTACTAAATATGATATCTTTTGCAATTTGATATTAGTTTTAATTATTATGATAATACCAATGACTGGTAGACCTAACTATTTCTTTAATTTATGAAAATAATAGATTAAATTAGTCTGCAAAAATACAGATTTTACATATTGATTAGAAGGGTATTCTTTGTATTTAACATTTTTCTTACTTTATAATATAACAGAGTAAATGAGTAAGACTGTTAGAGAGAACAAAATAAGTGAAAATCTGAAGATAACGCCAGGTGCGGTATAATTTCTCATTTGAATTTATTGATTGTTTTTTATACCTGACATTATATTACTGAAGACTTAATATATTTTCCATTTCAGCTTAAAAGGTCATTTGTCAATTCATTCAAAATAAAAAAATAATTATCAAGTAAGAATAAAAAAAATCTGAAAATGTAATTTAAAATTAAAATTAAAATTAAAATATAAAAAACTATATAAAATATAAAATTAAAATTAAGGTGATTTTATTTAATTTTAACGTCAAATATCTCAGCTACCTCACTAGATATGCAGAAAGACATATTGAGCATGAACCTGTCATTTTGGATATAATGTAACTAACTGCCAGTATTACCCTAAGACTATATACATTTATATATATATTTAACAGATATTAAAAAAATCTCTATTTTCTCTGACTGATACAAGTGATAAATTTATGGAGCCCTAATAAATATGATTGAGCCAAACCGCTTCCAATATCGGTACTAATTCGCCGAATACGGGGTGCGCCCAATAAGTAGTGAGACTCATATAGAATGGTGTAAAGGAAAAGCCTGTAATTATGTATATTAATACAAATATATGTATACATCAATAAAATAATCCATGTTTAAATAATTTATGCTTTGTT
>JBBMKC010204424.1:0-13704 GCA_037834085.1 Bipalium vagum
AACCGTTGAGACCTAAGTCATATACACGCTCCGACATTTGAAAATCCTTTTTATCCATCAACTTAGGATCTTAACATTAACATTAATTTTTCATTAAAATATTCTGGTTTATTTTGAAAATTTGAAATATATAGTATAATCATAAAATTTTAACATAATAAACTATCATCTATTTTTATTTTTTCAGTAAAAAATAGAAAATATTTTGGTAAATTGTGTAATTCTTTTGGATATTCTAAATCAACTTCATATATAAAGTTAATTTTGTCGATAGTGATTTTTACGTAATTTAAATTTTTATTTTCTTTAATTTTTCTAGTGTATCTGATCTTGATGCATGATAACTATTCATGAAATTCCACTGACTTTTGCCCAACCCGGGTGAAGTCAGCTTTAAGTCATTTGCTTGCCAGAACTAAGATATTTTATCAGTCTATAATTTATCTTAAATTTTTGCAAATTTATTTTCACATAAGAAATAACATTTCGTGATTTATAAAATAGAATATTAATATTAACTGAGCATTTAACTTTAAAAAATCAAATACTTTAAAACTAATACTTCAAGAATAAAATGTTTACTCTAAATATTTTTGAAATTTTCATTTTTCTTAAAAGATTTTTTTAAAAATCAAAATTAATTTTCAAAATTAAAAAAATTGTTTTTGTATAAGTTTATTTTAATAATCTAATTATTAATGTTTTTTTTTAAACTATTCAAATAGAAATGAAGAGAAAAGTCATTTATTTAATAATTTTGTTATTTATTTCGTTTATAATTACCTTAGTATGTTTCTTTAAACCAGATAATCATTTTGATCAAAAGCCTGTAGATGATATGGTTATTTTATTTAATAGAATTCCGAAAACCGGCAGTACTACTATTGCAAATTTATTATATAGCGTGTGCGAAGCTAATAAATTTTATAACTTATTTATTAACATTACCAAAAATTCACACATGTTAACTAGCACTAATCAAGTAAGATTAGCAAGAAATATATCTAATTGGAACACTTTAAAACCAGCTTTTTATCATGGGCATATAGCTTATTTTGATTTTCAAAAATATGGATACAAGCAACCTATTTACATAAATTTCGTCCGGCGGCCCCTTGAAAGACTAGTTTCCTATTATTATTTTTTACGATTTGGTGATGATTACAGACCTCACATTAAGCGAAGCAGAATGAAAGATAAATTTATCCAATATCAAACTTTTGATGAATGTGTTGTAAATAAAGGTGCTGATTGCAACACAAAACACTTATGGCTGCAGATTCCGTTTTTTTGCGGCCAAGCTCCATATTGTTGGCAAGAAGGCAATTTACAAGCGCTAGAAACTGCAAAAAGAAACGTATTGGAAAAGTACGCATTCGTTGGAATTACTGAGGACATCCGAGGTGGTATTTCCATCCTTGAATCTATGTTCCCACGATTTTTTAGTGGTACCCTGAATCTTTATGACCAGAATGGAAAACTGTCTCACTTAAGGCAGACAAAGCAGAAAAAGCCTCTCTTGCCAGAAACAATCAAAACGATCGAGTCTTCAAAAACCTGGAAAATGGAGCAGGAATTTTACGATTTCGTTGAAGATATTTATCTCAACATGAAAAACTTTGAAGAAGGTCGTGGACGGTCTCAGATTTTCAAATATATTAAAGTGAGACCACCAATCCATCAATAATTGATATCGTTTATTACTGAACGGCTTACAATTTATATTACAAGAGAATATATTTTTCATTCTTTATTTTTTTACGCGTTAATGTTCTTGCTTGGTATACTACTCGACAGCTTTGAACTTAGTGAGATTCGTACGTGAAGATATTGAGTTTTGTTTATGAATTTTTTCTGAAAATAAAAAAAACTTTGAATCCATTTTTACATTTGTATTCCATGCAATGTGTTCAGTTAATTAAACGAATTTTAAAATTTTATAACCCTTAGAACAATAAAGATTGCATTTCAGTTTTATGATAAATTTGAAAATTTCCAGAATTTCATGTAATAATTTTGATAAATTTTTATTGTTTTAGCTTGAAAATTTATCAGAAATCGAATCGAGATAACTTGTCAACCTTGAGTGGTTCATTTTTTTAAAAAACGTTTATGAAGCTGAATAATTTTTTCATTAAAGCTAAGTAATCTCATTGTAACAAAAGTTTTTAGGTTTGCATTATAGCAAAAACCTAAATGTACTATGTAATAAAAAGTTCACAATCAAGAATTACATTAAAATTTAAGTTTGGATATGGTAAAAAATTAGAATAATTAAACCCACGTGCAGTTAGGAAAATAATAATGCTAAATATGAAATTCTCATATTTAAAAGTTCCAATGTTATTAAATAAACATGAACATAATAAATAATAATTTCAAGATGTTTACTTAACTTTAATAATGAAGAATAAATTGCTCGAATTTAAATCTGTTAAGAACTTGGGATAAATTATTGACCAAACTCATTTTTCTGATCTTGCTAATAATTGTTATCACAATCAAACTTTAAAAACTTAATTAAATATATTAATAAAAATCAATCGTAAAATTTTCAATATAATCTGTTCCATTTTTAATGATGTAACAATGTTACGTTAAAGTAACAAGATATGGGTATAATATGGTAAAGACAATGACGATTCTTAATATTTCTACACTTTATACTAATATCAAAACTTCGTAACTTTTAGCTCTTGATTTTACTCACCCTTTCACTTATGTAAGTGGCGTGTTCAAAAATAATTGAATAAAAAAATCGCAATAAAACGTTTTCATCATTACAATTGTAGACAATCAAAATAAATTTCCACGCACAACAGTAAACAAATCGATCTCAACTCACAAATGTCACCAACAAACAAAAAAAAACAACCACTGTTAATTAATCAAAACAAAAATTAAAAAAATAATGTAGCAAACTTCAACCGTTTTTCCTGACGATAGATCTTCGGGTCGTTAGATGAGCCCGAATCAGTTCGCTGATGAACTCCTAACACTACTGGACTCATCGTTGACTCTTATTGTATAATAATGAGCATAAAAAGAAACAGTCCTAAACTCAGTCGTAGACCAGTATTCTTAATTGAGAATATCAATTCCATTTTTAGGAGTATATTGATAAATCGGACCCTAATTGGGGACCCTGATTTAATCTTGGCAATTTGACATGAATCTCTGCTAATTAACTCTTCAACCGGAACAGACTTCCTCTTAGTTCCTCTCTACTTTGTGTTTATTTTTTTTTTGTTTACTGTTATTTATTGTTTTTTACTATTTTCTTCTGATGATTCTTCCAAAACGACCTATGGATTAATAAGTAAAAAAAATAAAAAAATTAACGCTGACAAAAGTAATGTCATTTTTAAAGGTCATGTAGTTATCAAATTAGCAATAATTAATTAGTTATGATATAATTTCTGATCGAGCAATTGGACTGGTGGGCTGCCAGAATTAAAAGATTGTAAACAGAAGTAAAACCAGTTAATTCTTCAATAATGTCTTCATGAAAATTATAAAAATTTTGAGACGTTAACATTTTATTTCAATGAAAGAGTCTTTTAGTAGAGTACTTTATTAGAAAAACCGTGGAAATTATGTCGTGAAGAAAAATAATATTTACAGATTAAAATTTTACAATTCTTTAATTAACTATTGATTATCATTATTTATATTGTCTTACAGATCAATCAATATTTCATAAATTTAATAAAATATTATTAATGTCATGGCTATAATGAATTTCATGAAGGAATTGCAAATATATTGTTACTTTAATTTGATATTTCAATGTAAATATTTCATTTTCCCCTTTATATTTTTTGCGGGGAATCTTCTAACAATTCAGGAAAATTATTTTTTAATAAATGAACCACAATCCATCACATGGCATTCTTTTAGAATAATTGATATATTAGAGAAAGAACACGTGTTTATTTATTATCATCCCGACAATGCTCTGATTTCCGAAATAATCAATTCCATTGAAGGAAACCACACAAAGAGACCTGTGATCAATTCCACTCTGGATTTGAACTATTTACTGTTCTCTTTAGAGGAGAAGGTGGTTATTACCTATTGGTTTAACAGCATTAATAATTCGACAGATTTCTCAAAATATGAAGGAAATTTAAGCTCTATCAAATCAGTGAATATGACAATGTTGATTGACGACAGATTCAGAACTTGGGTATCGACATTTGACACTTGTTATCTCAATGGAATATATTTGTTAACTTCTGTTTTTTCAAAGAAAACGTACTTTGAGATCCATATCAGCGGATTACCGGATGTTTTCGATCGGCCTTTGTCATGGCCAGTGATGTACATTGCGCTATTATTTGGTATAATAGGATGCTTCATACTGAATTTTCACGAATTAAATAATTCCTATGAATTTCCACTGATCAAAAATAAAAGAATTCGACTGAAGATTCTCTCATTGTTCATAAATTATAATATTTTTGGTATAATTACCCATTTGACACTCACTTTCTTTTTTACATCATGCAAAAATAGAAATATCATATCTAATTGGAGTCTGGTCTCTCTTGTTCTATTATTGTCTATCGCTTTTAACTCTGGCTTGTTTACGGCTTCTTTGCTTTCTCTTATCAAGATGAATGTCAATTCAATTTTGTGTGGAGCAGTTTTAATTATCATTCCGCAGATTTTATATATGCTTTGTTATGGGACAAATTTAAAATCATCATCTACATTCTTTTATTTAAGTATAATATCTCCGATCTTCTCTATGGGCTGGCTTTTGATGATGGTAGAAGAATATGAAAGTTTTGAAATTTATATCCGAAGTGAAATTGGATCAAACTTGACATTTACTTCACTGATCATATCTAATATTGTGTTTTGGTTTCTTTCATGTTTAGTTATAGATAATGCTGACAAAAATTCAATCAGTCATAAACATATCAAATTCAGAAGTAAAAGTAAAAGGATGAAAATAAAAAAACCGAAAATTATTGGAAATAAACTGGAAGATTCAACTGAAGATAACAACGAATCAAGTGTACCAGCCTCCAGCTTAAAAGATATTGAGATTGAGTCTCACAACAAAAGTAGATTTTCACGAAGAAACCTAAATTATTTTAAAAGTAAAATGGAAAATAAAATATTGATTCAAAACAAGCTCGTAAAATTACCGGTTATTACAAAAAAATTAAGTAAATATTACCCAAATGAAGTTCAAGAAATCCAGGCTTTATGTGACTTCAATATGACGGCTCCCAAACTGGCTATCACGGCTATAGTTGGACCCAAGGGTTCTGGGAAATCGACTCTGATAAATATTATCAGCGGACTGATTGAACCTTCAACAGGATATTGCATAATCAATAATATTAAAAGAAAAACAATTTTGAAAAGGGATGTTTCCCAAATTGCTGTTTTTAGAGATAATAAATTAAAAATAGATTTTCTAACAGTGCTTGAATATCTAAATTTAATCATTTCAATGAAATCTTCTAACACGAAAATAAATAATATCGAAACCATAGAAAAATTGACAAAAGTTTTAGAAATAGATGATTTTCTCACTGTGAAGCTCAGTCGATGTCCAAATGTCATTGTTCGAATGGTACAAATACTGAGTACATTTCTTATCAATACCCCAATCGTTCTTCTGGACGAACCTTATTATGGTCTGGATATTAAGGCAAAGCATAACATCAATTGTCTATTAAACTACAGAAAAGACCAACAGTCTATTATAGTTACAACGACTAGAGCAAGCCATGTCGAAACTTGTGCCGACAAAGTGATATTAATAGTCAATGGAAAATCGGTACTACAATCAAAATTAATGAATATCAGAATGAGAAATAAAATGAAGTTTTTTCTTACCTGTTACTTGGATCGTGATTGTGGAGATTACAGCGTAATAAGGTATTTAAATTCAACTTATCCCGATGTCATCCATAAGTCTTCCTCAAACACTATTATTCAATTTCAAGTACCGCATATTTTGATAAATACGATCGAAAATATTTATTATAACCTATTAAGGTATGCCAATCGTTTTGGAATAATGGAAATTGAATTTGGACCCATGGATCTAGATAGGTATTTGTTGCAAATTGTTGAAAAATACAGCAAAGTGTATGAAGAGAATGATAAAAATCTGATAACTCAAAACACCCTGATAAAGATTACACAAAACAATCCGATCAGAGAAAGTCTTTTAAAATTATATTTCCGACAGTTTAATGTATTATTTATGAACTCCTTATTTTTACTTCATCGGTTTCCAAAATATATCACTCTCTCCGTATTTAGTCCCATTGTAATTGTCATTATATATAATATTATATGTATAATGGATGATCTACACGAACTGTCTTATGAGCCTGTAACACCTACTGATGACATCGTTTTTGGCATTTCGGATAACTTTACGTTTTATCCCACCGCAAACAACATAATCAAACTGCTGAGTACTGACGTACAGCACGTAATTACTTTAAAAAATATTTCGTTTTATCAATTCACCAATTACCTTTTCTTTGAAGCAAAGAATAAACCAATACATTACAAAAACTCTACAAAGGTTGCCATATATTTTACCCATTCCAATAATGGTTCTCTGAAAATAATCATCATGTCTAATTTCAACAATGTTTTTCCCAATGTATATTACCTAATACAAAACTACCTTCTTAAACCAGTGGACATAATTTTCCATAAAGTGAATAAGATAAAATGGGTCGAAGAAAAGAGATTTTTGATCGAGAAGAATTTTTTCCTTAAACTAATCTATATTGCTATTATAGTCTTTATGAGCATGCTATTTTATCGAAGATATTATTTATCTTACAGAGACAGATACAGATTTTTGAAGATGGTTTCTGTCCATTATACCCTGTGCTTTTTACCGACAATTCTCGTCCAAATCTTACTTCTCATTGTCTTCACGTTCTTTCTCGTTTTAACAATATACTTGCATATCGACCTTGGACTAGTTGTACCAGACAAAGATGTGACGACATTTTTTGCAATATTAATTATGTACGTAATGAATGATTTAGCTTGTAAAAGCGTGATTGGGATAGCTTTCAGTTTTAGCTCTGCCACAATTTTATATTTTCTATATTTCGACTTATTGGCGGCCTTTATCTCTATTTCATTATCCATGCAGTTCTATCAAATTGGGCTTAAAACATTTGGTAATATGTATATGACCTTATGTGGATCTTATTCAGATGTTTTATCCACTGTATTGACTTTCATCCTTCCAGCAAAAAACCTTAATGATGGCTTAGTCTCATATCTAAAAAAGCCAGTTGAGATTATTCACACTGAAAAATGTGGTGAGATTACATCAAGTTTACCCAGAACAGGTCCTGATGGCATTTTTTATATCGAACATTTCGTTTACATGTTTGTAATACAATGGATATTGTTTTATAGTCTCCTGTTTTTCATGACCAATCCATGTGCTATGCCAATCGCTCATTTCTGGAATATCCATAGACTTAAAAACTACATTATGACTTGCCGAACAGATTTGGAAAACGATCAAACAGGTTCCGCCAATTCATTAGTTTCAATACATAACATCTCATACTCCAAAGAAGGACTTAATAGGTTTAAGAAATTAAATTGGGAAGTGAAACGAAATTCGGTTTCATTAATACTAGGACCAAATAATTCGGGGAAAACTTTATTAATCGAACTTATTTTAGGCTATAAAATACCGTCAATAGGCAAAGTTATTTTCAATGAAGAAAACTTCCGAACTACAAAAAATAACTTACGACTGTCTTATTGTGCTCAAAGACAAATTTTATTTGAGGATCTCACCGTTTTGGAGCTGTTTACATTTACCGCAAACATTCGATGCTTACCAAAAAGGAAATATTCTTTAACAGATTTTGTAGTGAAAGAGCTTGACCTAACTGAAGAATCTCATCAGTTGATTAGAAATCTTTCACAATTAACCTTAAAAGTCGTTTATTTAGGAATGTCTGTAATTGGATTTCCGGAACTAATAGTACTGGATGATCCGTTAGCCAACCTTGACATTAGATCCCAACGAAACATTTTAAGCATATTGACATTGGCAAAAAATCACAAAAGTACAATAATTATCACTTCAACAGAAATAAAAAACCTGAACTCAATTGTTGATGAAGTTTTGGTTCTAGAAAATTCCAGATCTGTTTATCAGGGCCAATGGTCTGACATTCCAAATGATATTTTTGGATACTATCTAACGTTGATATTCAAGGATCAGATTGAGAAAAAGGAATCGACTATAAAGGAGATTTTTGTCAAGCTGAAAGCCAAATATGATGAGATAAAACTGATAAGTCATATTTATGATATTGCTGTTTATTATATTCCGTGTGAAAGTAAGATGAAAACGAAATTCATGGAGTTAATTATGAATATTGAAAACATTTTAACTTTACATAGCGACATAAAGCATTACTTGATCGATTTCAATTGCATTTGGACAATGTCTAATTTGTATAAAATATAGTGTACATTTCGTTTTAAGTGATTTTAACCCTTTATTGTATCATGAATTTAGTGTAGAAAATGCCAACATGAATCTTTCAGATTGCAAATTATTCAATGAAGAGATTTTAGTTCTATTATAATATATAAATATTTAAATTTAGTTAATTATTACATGATTTACAACGTTTCCAAAAAAACTATTTAAACGGATATATCATGCTGTACAACCTAATAAATTATAGATCATGAAATAAAATCCGATTTTAATTTTCTTAAATTAAAAGGAAAACTAGAAGAATTCGTCAAAGGTATGATAATAGATTCAACAATCGTTAAGAACAACAATACCAAAAAATGACCAGATTATTAACAAAGGAAAAGTATTTAGCAAAATGATTCGTAAAGAAAATCAGTTACAAAAATCAGTGCTTTCAATGATGAATTGTGCCTTTTAAAAAGCAGTAAGTCAGATGAATTACTGAACCATTGTTGAACAAATATGAATTGAGAAATATATCTGAATTCGACAACTTTATAAATAGGCTTGCGAACATATCCAATAATATGTATTGTTCAGTTTGGTATGATGTTCAATGGTTTGGTTATTTTGATTGGGAGAAAATGTTCTTTGTCAAATGGTTGAGCTTAAATCTCGAGCCTGTTTAACGTCAAGTAACTCAGAAGAACTTGAACTGGTGTCTAGGATTACTATTATATAATATTTCCGGGTTAAAAGAGGTCGATTGACAAGGTTTAAATTTTTATCTAATTTATTGGTAGCATATCGTGTCTGATACATATTTTCTTTCAATTAACAATCATTATATATTTGTTTGAAAAGTTCTATTATGGTTCTATTTGATGTACCTGGTCTTCAAAAATATTAACAGATTTTAACAACAGTTTTTAACATTTTTAATTTTGAAGAGATGGATCTTTACATAATTTGTAAATTGAAAAAAGTGAGGAAGGGAATAAAAATCTGGAATATGAAAATCGTTCACACTAAAATAAAAATCTTTAGTAACCAAAAATTAAAACTAAATTATTTTAAAAAAAACTATTCACTATTGCTGATGTTCAAGTCTTTCCTTCTCATTTCTTATGTAGTAAATTCTTCACGAAAAATTTGGGTAAAAATCCTTTTAATTCGTAAACAGCAATATTTGATTTTATTTTAAATTGCAGTTTGATTAAAAAATTCCAGTTATATTTAAAAATTCCTATTAACACTGCTATATCAAAGTTTAATGATAAATAATAATAATATTATTATTATTATTTAGAGTATTAAAATGTTAAATAAATAATATTTACTAAGATTCAAATGAAAAATTGAGATCACATAAAAAATTTGATATTGAAAAATAAAATCCTAACCTTTAATAATATTTATATTGTATATTAAGCTTATCCGACAGAAAAAAGGAAAACCAAAAATTGGCTGAAATTGTTTTACAGAAAAAATGAAATTAAGGTATGGAAAAAATGAAGAAATGTAGACAAAAAAATTGAAGACACTTGGGAAATAAATAAAACATCTCAAATAAAAAAAAGTGAACAGTTTAGAACATTTGTTTTACTGAGTCAGCTGATGATTTGCTATTGAGGTGGGTCCAATTCTAAGGAAGACGTTGATTACAAATTAGGTATGGGAATTAGTTCCGATGGTTCTGTTAAAGATTAGTTATTATTATAAATATCGTTTATTTGTTATTGAAAATAAAACTAAATGTAATATTGTAATATACCTATACGATATCAATAGTTAATATTTGTTTTAACTGATTAAATATCTTATTTATTTTAGTGAAAGTGCAAAATCATAGAGGAGGAAAACAGCATTTATGGGAATCATTATTATTTAGCTACAATTTAAAGAAATCAGCAGCCGAACCACATAGATTAATGTTAACATCTTACGGTGAATATTGTCTGTCAGAACCAACATACCGAGAATGGTATCGATGATTTAAGTCAGGTTACTTGAGTGTTGAAGACAAAAAATGTCCAGGACAATCAAAGAAGTTCGAAGGTGGTTTACGAGAAATTATCAAAAAATACCCAATGCCAAACGCTTGAAGAAATACCGTAGAGGTTAAATGTTGACAGACCAATTGCTGGTAAATGGATGCACACACTGGGAATGATCCAAAAATATTGAAAATGAATACCATATGAAAGGCAGGAAGAAAATTGCAAAACTGTTATCTTCCAAAATGTTACTTACATAGCACTCATTTTTGCATCGAATTATAACCGGTGAAGAAAAATGAGTAATATAAGAACATCAAGCACAGAAAATCATGAACAATGCCTAGAGATTCCATAAATATCTACAGTATAAAGATGGACGAACAGAAGTAAATGGATGCTATGTACCTAATTGGAGTATTGTACTATGAGGTTCTTAAACCATCAAAAATTATAACTGGTGATTGATATCAACACCAATTACTCGACTTAGGTCGAGCAATAAGTACCAAGAGACTATAATTTGGCCTAAGATATGATTAGATCATTTTGTAACACGATAACGCCGGACAATCTTACAAAACCAGTTAAAATAAACAATGGACAGACTTGGCTCGAAGGTTTTACCTCACTCGTCGAACTCACTAAACATAGCGCAATCTGACTTCTACTTGTTTCTATCCTTGTAGCAATTCTTTTACTGAAAAGGCCTTCAATTCCTATAAAGATGTCAAGAAATGGATGGATCAATATATTGCTTCAAAAATTTATCGCGGAATCCCATCTTTTCTCGAAAGATGGTCGAAATTGTAGTTGCCAACGAAAAATATTTTGATTGAAATATATGTTTTGTTACTTTTAAATAAGCGACATTATTCTCATAAAAATATGGGAATTAATCAGTTAATTTCATGCGGTTAAATTTCTTTCAGAACTATAATCAAGGTTTAAAACTGATACTAGCTTGTATGGAATTCTGGTTGACACGTAGAACTACCCTTTTTGATGACGAGCCCTTGTGGAAGATTTCCAGTGTAATCTGTTGTCCTCACCAACGGTATCTCCATGTTTGTCTGGAACTGATGATGGAGGTTTAAACAAAAATAAGAAATCAAAAACAGAATGCAAACATTCCTAAGATGAAGAAATATCTGGTCAATCAATTCTCAAGAAAACTAATTATATGCTGTGTAATAATGTCATAGTTTAAATAAATCGTAAACTAAATTAGTAGCTTTAAAAAATGTTGCCAAGTGATATAGTTTTGACTAAAACCGGAAATAAAACAAAAATAAATGCAGAAACTCACTCGTTCTTAGACTCAGGAGTTCTCAAGTAGAAAAAATTGATATACAAGTTGACATGTATTAAGCAGTGGTTTGGCTTTTGAAAGAATGAACCGTAAAACCAACACCTAACTCTAAATCCTTTAACAAGTCTCTTGAAAATACGCCTGTTAAAGAATAGGACTCTGAAGTTAATAATTTCCCATGTTTTCAAATTAATCGAATAATTAAAAAACAATTTTCATTTGATCTTGTTCAGAAGTATAACATGGTTCTGAAAATATGAAAACATTGAGAAAGAATAGACTATTAGATTTTAAAGAAATGAAAACCTTTGTAATAAATAGATGTAAACAATGAAAAACCTTTATTATTTTTTCTTATATTCATATTATTTTTTAAATGAAGAAAGACATTAAAAAGACTAAAGTATGTAAATTCAAGTTTTAGTGAATTTTATTAAAAATGTTACTCCGGATTTATCGACAGAACGGATTTCCTTGGTTTTCAGGGTACGCGTTGAGACATAACTTATCATATTGTTGCGATAACTTGTACAGCCCTTTTTGTTTTCTGACTGATTTAAATCTTCCTTGATCCACGTATCCAAAAAATTATTATTTCGGTTGGCCTTCTTCCAGCATGAAGGCTTTCGATGCTAGCAGCCTTTTTATCTTACTCATTCAGATTTGCCATTTTAAAGTCTTTTCGATAAAAACAAAAAATATTTAAGCAGCCCATGATTTCTAAAATTAGAGAAATTTCAATTTAAATGTTGTCCGGATTCTAGCGCTGCATCCTGTATAACAATAAATTTAAAAACTATAATATTAAAAATAATTATTAAAAATATAAATATAAAATTAAAATTAAAATTAAAATAAATTAATAAATATGCTACATTCATTATCTAACAATTTTAAAAATTATAATAAAAATAACAAAATTTAATTAATAAATTTTAAAAAATTAAAAATTCCTTGTGTAATAATTATATTCTTGAAAATGTTGTTCTTTTTAATCGGTTTTATTTTAATTAACGATCTTTTTTACAATTAACTTTAAATTAAAAAATATTAAAATAATGAATTTTATAAATATTCTTTCTGAAAATCTTTCTCAACTGATACAGCAGATTTATTAATTCAACTTCGTTAAGTTACTAATTATTTCGAGGGCTTAAAAATATTAACAAAATTTACGTGGAAATTGAGATTATCATTGAAATGTCTTCAGATTTTGAAGAATATTACGAAGATCTTATATTTTGTACTTTTTCTTAGTTTAGAGAAATCCAATAAACGTTTTTAGATTCTACAGGGTGTCAAATAAGTCCTTTTGATTTTATATAATATCAACAGACATTTACTTCATTGAGTTTATTTTATATTTATTATGTTTTATATTATATAATATTATTATTATATATTATATTATATCATTAAGTGCTAAAATACGGGTTGAATCATGGAATTAAAGCAAGCATTAATCCTATCAAATTAAAAGCAAAAATGGAGAAATTTTGCAAAGATGTAATAATAGATTCAAAATTAGATGAAAAGCTTAAAGAAGAAAAAGTAAAAACGATAAAGAAAGCAACAGAGACATATTAAAAATAACAAATATTTGAATAAAAAAGACGAAAATATAATGAAAATTTTAAGCAAAAAGGATCTAATCATCACAAAGTTTGATAAAGGAAATGGGTTCGTAATCTTAAATAAAGATCAGTATTTAGAAAAAGTTAATACTATACTCAACTGCGGTAAATTTGAAAAATTGAAACTAAGAGCTAGTAGCATACCAATTCCAATTAGAGATGAGAAAATATAATGAATATAAAACTTTATATATATATATATATATACTTATTTATTTATATTTATACTATATAATTGTTCAATATTTAGGGTATCAAATTTAACCTGACTCCAAAATCTTAGGTGGTGCAAATCAAAACAATCAG